>CAUYPK010039941.1:0-49490 GCA_963574355.1 Loris lydekkerianus | reverse complement strand
AGTGTGCCCTTTCCTCCACATCCACACCAATATCTCTGGTTTGGGAATTTTGTTATGTGGGCTACTCTTACTGGGGTTAGGTGATATCTCAAAGTAGTTTTGATTTGCATTTCTCTGATGATTAAGGTTGATGAGCTTTTTTTCACGTGTTTGTAGATTGTGCGTCTGTCTTCTTTGTAGAAGTTTCGCTTCAAGTCCCTTGCCCACCCTGAGATGGGGTCACGTGTTCTTTCCTTGCTAGTACATTTGAGTTCTCTGTGGATTCTGGTTATTAGACCTTTATCGGAGGTATAACCTGCGAATATTTTCTCCCATTCTGAGGGCTGTCTGCTTGCTTTACTCACTATGTTCTTGGCTGTGCAGAAGCTTTTTATTAATAGTTTGATCAGGTCCCAGTAGTATATTTTTGATACTGCTTCAATTGCCTGGGGATTCCTCATAAAATATTCACTCAGGCCAATACCTTCAAGAGTTTTCCCTGCACTTTCTTCAAGTATTTTTATAGTTTCATGTCTTAAGTTTCAATCTTTTATCCAGTGAGAGTCTATCTTAGTTAATGGTGAAAGGTGTGGGTCCAGTTTCAACCTTCTACAGGTTGCCAGCCAGTTTACCCAAAAAGTTTTATTTTTAATTGACAAATATGCAGTTTGACAAAGGTACACATTACACTAAATACAAAGTTGAAATTAAGATCGGAACAGGACATTCAAAGTAAAATCATGAAAAAAAACGTAAAATCATGGAATGTTTTAAATACCAAAATTAAGGAGTCTGGATGGACAAAAAATAATAATAATAATAGCAACTGCAACTTGCTCATACTGTATTAATCACCTTAATACGTTATTTAATATTGCAACAATCTTGCCAAACGCATATTATTATCCCTATTTTACAGATGAGGAAATTGAAGCTCATAGGATAAAGTGACTTGCCTAAGGTTAGCTGTTAATGTCGGTAATTTTAGAACAAGGACTTTAGCCTAATCCTTCTTTTTTTTCTCCCCTACTTTATATTGCTTTATATTTTTGAGATAACATGAATATATAAATGTGTCCTATGTATGAACATCATTATAGCATGAACATTTTCCCATGTCATTGGAAATGCTTTTTTTTTAAATTCAGTCTCCATGGAGACTGTCAAAAATTGCCAGTGCTGACTATATACCAAGTCATCATGGTGGGGTATTGGGAAAAGTTTTCAATTAGCAACACTCGCACCTCGGATAAACCTCATTTGCTATGTTACTGCCACTGCACAAAGCGAAATTCTTCTTAAATGAGATTATGAAAATTTGAGAAAGGAAATAGCAGAAGACATCAACAAATGTTAGAACTTACCATGCTCAGGGCTGGGAAGGATCAACATCGTTAAAATGTCCATACCACCCAAAGCACTCTATAGATTTAATGTGATCCCCATCAAAGCACCAATGTTATACTTTAAAGATCTTGAAGAAGTAGTACTTTGATTCAAAAATAGAGACACAGATCTATGAAATAGGACAGAAAATCTAGAGATGAACCCAGCCATATATCATCATTTAATCTTTGATAAGCCTACCAAAAACATGCAAAGGGGGAAAGGATCCTTATTTAACAAATGGTGCTGGGAGAACTGGTTATCTACATGCAGAGACTGAAACTGGACCTGCACCTTTCACCATTGACAAAAATTGATTCTCGTTGGATAAAAGATTTAAATTTAAGACATGAAACAATAAAAATTCTAGAAGAGAGTCACTTGAAGATACTGGCCTGGGAAAAATATTTATGAGGAAGACCCCCTCCCCCAGCAGTTGCACCAACATCAAAAAGAAATAACTGAGACTTGATCAAGCTAAAAAGCTTTTGCACAGCTAAGAGCACCACAAACAGAGCAAACAGCCCTCAGAATGGGAGATTTTTGCATGTTATGAATCTGACAAAGGCCTGATAACTAGAATCTACAAAGAACTCAAATTAAACAATAAGTGCAAACAACCCTCTCTATAAGTGGGCAAGAAATTTGAACAGAAACTTCTCTGAGGATGACCGACAAATGGCCAACAAACACATGAAAAAATGCTCATCATCTTTAATGCTCTTCAGCAACCTTTCCATCAGAGAAATGCAAATCAAAACCATTCTAAGATATCACCTAACCCCAGCAAGATTAGCCCACATCACAAAGTCCCAAAACACCAGATGCTGGCATGCTGGAGGAAAGGGAAACTTCTGCACTGCTGATGGGATTGCAAACTAATACAGCCCTTTTGTTTTGTTTGTTTTGTTTTGTTTTGTTTTTGAGACAGAGCCTCAAGCCATCACCCTGGATAGAGTACTATAGCATCACAGCTCACAGCAACCTCCAACTCCTGGGCTCAAGCTATTGTGCTGCCTCTGCCTCCCAAGTAGCTGGGATTACAGGAACCTGCCACAACGCCCGGCTATTTTTTTGGTTGCAGCCGTCATTGTTGTTTGGTGGGCCTGGGCTGGATTCGAACCCGCCAGCTCAGGTTAATACAGCCCTTTTGGAAAGAAGTATGGAGAATCCTCAAAGATCTAAAAGTAGACCTTCCATTTGACCCTGCAATCCCATTACTAGGTATCTACCCAGAAGAACATTTTACCACAAAGACATTTGCACTAGAATGTTTATTGCAGCTAAATTCATAATTGCCAAGTCGTGGAAGGAACCTAAGTGCCCATCAACCCATGAATGGATCAACAAACCATGGTATGGGTACACTATGAAATATTATTCAGCCATTAAAAAAAGATGGAGACCCCCCCCAAAAAAAGATGGAGACCTTAGCTGGGCATTGTGGCGGGTGCCTATAGTCCCAGCTACTCAGGAGGCGGAGGCAAGAGAATCACTCAAGCCCAAAGAGTTGGAGGTCGCTGTGAGCTGTGATGCCATGGCATTCTACCCAGGACGACAGCTTGAGGCTCTGTCTCAAAAAAAAAAAAAAGATGGAGACTTTACATCTTTTACATTTACCTGGATGGAGTTTTTCTTAGTAAAGTTTTTCTTAGTAAAGTATACTACTATATGTTTTTCTTAGTAAAGTATTGGAAGAATGGAAAAATAAATATCCAAAGTACTCCATACTAATATGAAATCAATATATAAACAATTACATGTTCCTAAGAACAATAAAACACTATTATAGTCCAGTTTGGGGGTAGGGGGACTTAAGCGGGAAGGGGGTGGGGGAGGACATATGGCAGAAGGAGGAAGGGCATGAGGTGGGATCTCACCTAACGTGCACATTGTGAGGGGGTATAACACGCCCCCTGGGTGAGAGGCCCTTCTACAAATGGAACTTTGCCCTGGAAGTGAGAACAATGCAACCTAAATATTGTGTCCCCATAATAATATGAATAAAGTAAAAAAAGAAAAAAATAGATGCCTGGGCACTGTGGCTCATGCCTGTAATCCTAGCACTTTGGGAGGCTGGAGTGGGTGGATAGCTTGAGCTCAGGAGTTTGAGACAAGCCTGAGCAAGACTGAGACCCTCTCTCTACCAAACATAGAAAAAAATGAGCCGGGCTTTGTGATGGGTGTCTATAGTCCCAGCTACCTAGGAGCCTGAGGCAAGAGGATAATCCTGAGCCCAGGAGTTTGAGGTTGCTATGAGCTATGATGCCATAGCACTCTAGCCTGGGCAAGAAAGTGAGTCTGTCTCAAAAAAAAAAAAAAAGCCCGATGCCTGGAGTGAGGCAAGATCTATTCATGCTATCTGACTTGCCAGCAACTCTTCCATCTTGCAGAGCTTTGCCTGTTTGTCTTTGTTTTTTTTAGACAGTTTCACTATATCGCCCTCGGTAGAGTGTCGTGGCATCACAGCTCACAGCACCCTCAAACTCTTGGGCTTTTGCCTCAGTCTCCCAAGTAGCTGGGACTACAGGCACCCACCACAAAAAATGCCCAGCTATTTTTTTTGTTGTAGTTGTCATTATTGTTTGGCAGGCCTGGGATCAAACCACCAGCCCCGGTGTATGGGTGTATGTGGCACTGCGCTACAGGTGCCAAGCCTTTGTCTTTGTTTTTTTTTTTTTTTTTCAGAGACAGGGTCTCACTCTGTCACTCAGGCTGGAGTGCAGTCCCAGAGTGGAGTGTGGTGATTCACAAATGCGCTCAAGTTCACTGCAGCCTCAAACTGCTGGCCTCAAGGAATATTCCTATCTTAGACTTTGGAGTAGCTGGGATTACAGAATCATGCCACAGCACCCAGCTTACTTCATTTGTCTTAGTGTCTCTGAATTTCCATCACACACTTCATCAACACTGACATACAACATATACATTTTGTTTTTTCTTTTTTCTTTTTTTTGCAGTTTTTGGCCAGGGCTGGGTTTGAACCTGCCACCTCTGGCATGTGGGGCCGGTGCCCTACTCCTTTGAGCCATAGGCGCTGCCCGTATTTTTCTTTTTTTGAAACAGAGTCTCACTATGTCGCCTTGAGTAGAGTGCCATGGCATCACAGCTCACAGCAACCTTAAATTCTTGGGCTTAAGTGATTCTCTTGCCTCAGCCTTCCAAGTAGCTGGGACTACAGGCACCCACCACAATGTTCGCCCAATTTTTTGTTGCAGTTGTCTAGCTGGCTTGGGCCGGGTTTGAACCCGCCACCCTCGGTGTATCTGGCTGGCACCATAACCACTGTGCTACGAGTGCCGAGCTGACATATAACATACTGAACTTAGGACATTTCAGAGATGTTAGAATGTGAAAAGATATGCGTCTTAGAATTAATGGAATAGACATGTTTACTGTTCGTGCTCCCTGTCCTAAACATCACTAGGATGTCAGGGCAGAAGTTTCTAGTCTCTTTCCTGCTTATCGCTTTTTGTTAACATGTCTTGAGAGCTGTCTGCTATGTGTACATCATCACATTTATTTCTCAAACAAGAACAGAGAGGCATTGATATTTCTCCCAGTTTACTAATAAGGAAATCGAAGCTTAGAGAAGCTTGGTGCCTTGCTAGTGGGAGTAAGAACAGAAAAATCAATCTCCGTGTGGGGCAGGGTGTTAACCCACGACTCTCCTCCTTAGCAACTGTGTCGTTTCAAACAAGCCCTTTAACCTCTCTCTACCCCAGTTTTCCCATCTGTTAAATGGAGATAATAACAGAAACTACCTCCTAGGACTGACTTGTGAAGATACGGTGAGTTAATATATCAAACATCCTTATGCAGAGCATGGGATGCGGCCACTGCTTTGTGTAGGCTGCTGTTACTATTGGGGCTACTCCAGCCAAGTAGTTTTCCTTTAAGTCTCCCTGCTGCATCCTCCCCACTACCCAGAAGAACAACACTGGATCAGAAGTAAGGGAGCTGATTCCAGCTCTGTCACTAGGGCGTCATATGAAGCTTAGGTAACTCCCTTCCTGTCTTGAGACCTTTTCTGTACAGCAAGTGGGAGCTGGACACTGCTTTCTGCAGGTCTTCCATCTCCAAAATCCTAACCCAGCAACATCACCCCTTTCCTTCTCCTCCTCGAATCATCCCTGTTATGGGGGAGGCCAGGTCCCTGCCAGCTTTGCTCTGTCTATGCCTACAGGCCAGCAGGAGGCCACAGGCCACATACCACCCTGGGAGCACAGTTGGGAAGGGCATTGGGCCCCACATTCAGGGTCTGTTTTCTTGGGAGGAGGTGCCTTTGGACCATCCCACACTCCCACACTTGGTCACTACCACAGGCAAGGTCCTGCTGCCGCCACTCCTGAGAAGGCTGGACATCTTGGATGAAGACCCAGGCCGCCATACTGGCAGGGGACTCGTGAGAAGCAGGGGGGCAAACAAATGGGCAGTTCTTAATGGAACTCATAGGGGACACCAAACATGGAAGACCAGGGGCCTGTGGGAGCACGAGGACTGCAGGGAACAGCAAGGAAGGCTTCTTGGAGAAGGTGATGCTGAGGATGAATAAAGGGCTGCAAAAAAAGGTGGCAGAGACAGGAGCAAACTTTGCAGGCAAGAAGGAGACCAGCCTTCAAGGAGTTCCTACCCAGAAGAGATGTCAAATGGGCCAACAGTGGCTTCCCACCGGGAGCTGGAAAAGGGGAAGCAGGGCCACCTGGTGTCCAAGGCTCTGACTGGCTTTTCAGAGAAGGCAGGAGGCAAAAGGGACAGTGACTCACCAGTGCACCAAGATGATGTCCCCACACTCTCAGAGCTATGCAGTCACTCCTGGAGCAGGCAGGAAGGGTGTCTGTGGAGGAACACGCCAGTTCATCATCTTCAGTTCTCCCCATGGAGGACAGTGCCTGAGACTCCCACCCCCAGGAGAGCAGGGGTAGCTCTGGTTCGTGGAGTCGTCCTGCTCTCCTGCCCCCCAGCAGTACCTAGCACAGAGCAGGTGTCTGTGAATCCGAGGGGAACCAAAGCTTTGGCACCCCCATCCCCTCTGCCCAGAATGCCGTTTCCCTGTTTAATTGCATGACATTTTATGACTCTTTTGTTCCCTTCACTGAGGTCTCTGCTTAAATGTCTCCTATTGAAAAAAGCCCTCTCCAGCCCCCATCTCCCAATTGCCTCCCTCGATGATGGACATGCTAAACAATGCCATGGGTCTGGCAGTCAGCGAAATCCAGAATGGAGGAAATTTTGTTCATAGAACAAACCGCTATATTTGTAATAATAATAACAATAATAATTCTAGCCTGAGCCCCATCCCTAAAAAATAGCCAGGTGTTGTAGGGAGGGCTTATAGTCCCAGCTAATTGGGAGACTGAGGCAAAAGGATCACTTGAACCCAAGGGTTTGAGGTTGCTGTGAGCTATGACATCGTGGTACTCTACCCAGAATGACCAACTGAGACTGTTTAAAAAAAAAACAAAAAAATAGGGTGGCACCTGTGGCTCAGTGAGTAGGGCGCCGACCCCATATACCGAGGGTGGTGGGTTCAAACCCAGCCCGGGCCAAACTGCAACAAAAAATAGCCGGGTGTTGTGGTGGGCACCCGTGGTCCCAGCTACTGGGGAGGCTGAGGCAAGAGAATCACCTAAGCCCAGGAGCTGGAGGTTGCTGTGAGCTGGCACAGCACTCTACCAAGAGCAATAAAGTGAGACTCTGTCGCTACAAAAAAAAAAATAAATAATAATAATAATAAAATAAAAGGCTGGGTATGGTGGCTTACACCTATAATCCTAGCACTCTGGGAGGCTGAGGATGGCAGATTGCCTGATCTCAGGAGTTCAAGACTAGCCCCAATAAGAGTAAGACCCTTTCTCTAAAAAATAGCTGGACATTGTGGCAGGTGCCTGTAGTCCCAGCTACTCAGGAGGCTGAGACAAGAGAATCACTTGAGCCCAAGAATGCCATGGCACTCTACCCAGAGTGACAGCTTGAGGCTCTGTCTCAAAAAAAAAAAAAAAAAAAAAATAATAATAATAATAATAGTAAAATAAAATAATAGAAGTGAAAAAAGAGGAAAGAAAAGCTGTTATGAGCTGAAAGAAAAATATCTTTTATTTTTTTTTGAGACAGAGCCTCAAGCTGTTGCCTTGGGTAGAGTGCTGGGGCATCACAGCTCACAGCAACCTCCAACTCCTGGGCTCAAGCAATTCTCCTGCCTCCGCTTCCCAAGTCGCTGGGACTACAGGTGCCCACTACAACGTCCGGCTATTTTTTGGTTGCAGCCATCATTGTTGTTTGGTGGACCAGGCTGGATTCGAACCCGCCAGCTCAGGTGTATGTGGCTGACACCTTAGCTACTTGAGCCACAGGCGCCAAGCCTTAAAGAAAAATATCAACCAAATGAAATATATGAATGTTACTTGGGTATTTCACAGGACAGTTCTGGAGATCAGTAGCACAGCAATGTGAATGTATTTAATTAACTCTACTGAACTGCCTGCTCAGAAATGGTTAAGATGAGGCTGGGCCAGGTGGGCTCGCACCTGTAATCCTAGCACTCTGGGAGGTTGAGGCAATTGGATTGCCCGAGCTCAGGGGTTCAAGACTAGCCTGAGTAAGAGCGAGACCCTGTCTCTACTAAAAATAGAAAAATTATCCAGGTATCATGGTGGGCGCCTGTAGTCCTAGCTAGATAAGGCAGGAGGATCACTTGAGCCCAAGAGTTTGAGGTTGTTGTGAGCTATGAAGATGCCACGGCACTCTTCCGAGGGCAACAGAGGCTTTGCTTCTTTCCTAGCTCTGGAATGGCTGGTAAGTCACCATGTTCATCTCACTATGCCTCAGTTTTCTCACCCATATGACAGACACATTGTAGGGCAACCCATGATAAAACCAGAGTTCCTAACGTACTACTTGCCTATGGGACCCTTCATCAGTGTTTGTGGATCAGAGCTCTATAGGGTGGGGCCGGAGCAGATCTTAGCCATTGACAAAAAAAGCTGCTCCTCTTCCTCCTTTAGAGGGTGGAGCTTTTGTTCTCAAAATGAGAGTGCTCCCTCTAGGAGAGGAAGGGACTGCTCAGATTTGGTGGCATGAAGATCTGGGCTGAGGCCTCAGGTTCCAGGGAGGTGGGAAGCAGAGAGCTGGCTGCTGCAAAGCTCCCTGACCTGCCTCTGGCACAAGCAGCAGCCCTTTCCTGCTTGGAGATCAGCAGGATACCCCTTCCCGAGGCTCCAGTGGAGCAGCACAGAGAGGCTGGCAGTCCATTAGAGACCCTCTCCTTCTACCATACCTCAGGGGTGTACAGGGCTTTACAGGTTACAAAGGCCCCCAAACAAATTGAGTCTCATTTGGTTCTTTCTTTTCTTTCTTTTTTTTTTTTTAGAGACAGAGTCTCACCTTGTCGCCCTTGGTAGAGTGCTGTGGCTTCACAGCTCACAGCAACCTCTAGCTCTTGGGCTTAAACGATTCTCTTGTCTCAGCCTCCCAAGTAGCAGGGACTACAGGTGCTCACCACAACACCCAGCTATTTTTTGTTGCAGTTTGGTCGGGGCCGGGGCTGGCACCCTACTTACTGAGCCACAGGTGCCACCTGTTTTTTTCTTTTCTTTTTTTGTTTTATTTTATTTCATTTTATTTTATTTTTTGCAGTTTTTGGCCAGGGTGGGGTTTGAACCGCCACCTCCGATATATGGGGCCAGCGCCCTACTCCTTTGAGCCACAGGCGCTGCCCTTTTTTTTGTTTTTTGAGACAGAGTCTCCAGTTGTTGCCCTGGGTAGAGTGCCATGGAGTCACCTCCAATTCTTGGACTCAAGCAATCCTTTTTTTGCTTGAGTCAAGTGTCTCACTATTGTCACCCTCGGTAGAGTGCATGGCATTACAGCTCACGGCAACCTCCAACTCTTGGGCTTAAGTGATTGTCTTGCCTCAGCCTCCCAAGTGACTGGGACTACAGGCGCCCGCCACAATGCCTGGCTATTTTTTGTTGCAGTTGTCATTGTTTATTTATTTATTTATTTATTTATTTATTTATTTATTTTTTTTTTGCAGTTTTTTGACCAGGGTCAGGTTTGAACCTGCCACCTTTGGTATATGGGACCAGCACCCTACTCCCTGAGCCACAGGCGCCACCCAGCAGTTGTCATTGGTGTTTAACAAGTCTGGGCTTGGTTTGAACCTGCCAGCCTCAGTGTATGTGGCTGGTGCCGTAACCACTGTGCTACGGGTGCCAAGCCTCAAGTGATACTCTTACCTCAGTTTTTTTTTTGCAGATTTTGGCCAGGGCTGGGCTTGAACCCGCCACCTCCGGCATATGGATCCGGTGCCCTACTCCTTTGAGCCAAAGGCGCTGGCCTTCTTTTTCTTTTTTTTTGTAGAGACAGTCTCATTTTATCACCCTGGGTAGAGTGCTGTAGCGTCACAGCTCACAGCAACCTTCAACTCCTGGGCTTAGGCAATTCTCTTGCCTCAGCCTCCCAAGTAGCTGGGACTACAGGCATCTGCCACAATGCCTGGCTATTTATTTGTTGCAGTTCGGCCAGGGCCGGGTTTGAACCCGCCACCCTTGGTATATGGGGCCAGTGCCCTACTCACTGAGCCACAGGCGCGGCCCTCTTCCTCTTTTTTTTTTTTAGAGACAGAGTTTCACTTTGTCGCCCTTGGTGGAGTGCCATGGGGTCATAGCTCACAGCAACCTCAAACATTGCAGGGATTCTCTTGTCTCAGCCTCCCTAGTAGCTGGGTCTACAGGTGCCCATCATAATGCCTGGCTATTTTTAGAGACAGGGTCTTGCTCTTGCTGAGGCTGGTCTTGAACCAGTGAGCTCAGGCAATCCACCCACCTCGGCCTCCCAGAGTGCTAGGATTACAGGTGTGAGCCACTGCGCCTGGCCCCATTGAGTCTCATTTGAGGCACACAGTAGCCCAGCTGTGTGTGGGATGGGGTGGGGGTGACTACTACATTTTACGCAGAGAAACAGGAAGCTCAGGTAGGAGAAACTTCTGTTCAGGAACTGCAGAGTCAGCACCAGACCAGTTACACAACTTGGGTGCTGCAAATGGGCCAAGCCACCATTCCCTCTCTCAGCCACACTCCTGCACACTTGAATTTCCCCACGAGGGCAGACGCTACTTCTTCCCGTGTCTTACATTGGCTTTGCCTACAGGAGAGCAAGGTTTACGTTACCAGAATTGTGACATAATAAATATATATTTGGTCTTTATCCTGACTCCTGGCACAGGATTGATTGATTGATTGATTGATTTTTATTAGTATTTTTTTTTTAAGAGACAGAGTCTCACTTTGTCACCCTCAGTAGAGTGCTGTGGCATCATAGCTCAAAGCAACCTCCAGCTCTTGGGCTTAGGCGATTCTCCTGCCTCAGCCTCCAGAGTAGCTGAGACTATAGGTGTCCAAAACACTCAGCTTTTGTTGCAGTTTGGCTGGGGCCAGTGAACCTGCTACCCTTGGTATATGGGGCCAGTGCCCTACTCACTGAGCCAGAGGCACCACCCCCTATTTATTTATGTATTTATTTTTATTTATTTATTTAGTTATTTTTTTGAGACGGAGCCTTAAGCTGTCGCTCTGGGTAGAGTGCTGTGACTTCACAGCTCATAGCAACCTCCAACTCTTGGGCTCAAGTGATCCTCCTGCCTCTGCCTCCCAAGTAGCTGGGACTACAGGCACCCGCCACAATGCCTGGCTATTTTTTGGTTGCAGCCGTCATTTTTGTTTGGTGGGCTGGGGCTGGATTCAAATCCACCAGCTCAGGTGGATGTGGCTGGTGCCTTAGTCGCTTGAGCCACAGGCGCCGAGCCAAAGAGAAGCGGGAAACGCCCGAACAGGGACATGAATATTTATTTATTTTAGAGACAAAGTCTCACTTTGTTGCCCTCCGTAGAGTACTGTTGCATCACAGCTCACAGCAATCTGCAGCTCTTGGGTTTAGGCGATTCTCCTGCCTCAGCCTCCCAAGTAGCTGGGACTATAGGTGCTCACCACTGTGCTGGGCTAGTTTTTCTATTTTTAGTAGAGATGGGTTGTGCTTTTTGCTCAGGCCAGTCTCAGTGAGCTCAAGCAATCCTCCCACCTCAGCCTCCCAGAGTGCTAGGATTACAGGTGTGAGTCACCACACCTGGCCTTTAACATCCTTTGCAATAAACCAGTTCACATAAATGAAGGTTTCCGTGGTTTTTATGGGCCATTATAGCAAATTACCAAACCTGGTAGGTTTGGGGCTCGTCAGAAGTATAGGCAGCATGCTTGGCATCTAAAGTGGGGACAGTTTTGTGGGAGACCCCCCCCTTACCCTGTGGGGGCTGCACTAAGCCCAGAAAGGCTGCTAGTCTTCGACTTGAACTGGAGGACACACACTTGGTATCTGGTTTGTGTAGGAACCCCCTCTGCTCCACATTTGCTGTCATAAGTGGGACAGAGCTTTTAATTTTAATTTATTATTTTTTTATTGAGACAAGAGTCTTACTTTGTTGCCCTCGGTAGAGTGCTGTGGTGTCACAATTCACAGTAACCTCAAACTCTTGGTCTCAAGTGATTCTCTTGCCTCAGCCTCCTGAGTAGCTAGGACTACAGGTGCCCACCACACCTGGCTTTTTAAAATTATTTTTTGCAGTTGTCGTTTTTTTTTTAGCAGGCCAGGGCCAGGTTTGAACCTGCCAGCCTCGGTGTATGTGGCCAGCACCCTACCCACTGAGCTACTGACACCACCCTATCACAAGTGTTTTGAGCATAGAAGTGTTTCCTTTTTAGGTATCCAAAAGACCTCTCTGCCGAAATTTCAAAGAAGGTAGCTGGGAGGGGCAGGAGGTGGCCAGCTTCAGGGAGCACAGGAGTGCTGGGGGAGCAAGGGAAAAAGTTGTGTGCCCACCCCTTCACCCTAAGGCATGGTCAGGCCTCAGCCCACATTTGGATTAAGTTGCCTCCCCTGGAGGTATTTGTGTGGGGAGCTTCCCTGATACTGTGTTGGGATGGGGGGGTGGTGGAAAGACTCCCAAGGGAGGGTAGAGGGTAGGAGAGCCCTAAGTGATCACCTAACATTCAGTAACAAAATTCTTCCACACTCGGTGGGAGTTATGTCCCTTCTCACATTTTTTCCATCTCTCCTGGGAAACTCAGAGGTGCCCACAGGCAGCTCATGGCCACACACACTCAGAGAGTCCCAAGGGGCCTGGCTGAGTTCAGACCTCTACAGCCAGGATATGGGGCTGAAGTCATGAAACAACCACCCAACCAGTCACTGTGGCCACCACCCTGTGCAGAGAACCACAATCCAGGAACCAGCTTGTGCCAGGGAAAGGTCACACAGGAATATACACCAAGAGGGCCCTGGACAAACATTTATTGAGGACCTATGTACCAGGCTGTATGCAGGGCACTGGGAAAAGAAGTCAATACAGGGTGGCGCCTGTGGCTCAAAGGAGTAGGGCGCTGGCCCCATATGTCGGAGGTGGTGGGTTCAAACCCAGCCCCGGCCAAAAACTACAAAAAAAAAAAAAAAAAAAAAAGAAGTCAATATAACCTGGTCCCCGCCCAGAAGCCCAGAAGGAGCTCTCAGTTCAGCAGGCCAAGCCATTAGTCACATAATAGCATCAGAGGGACATTTAGTTCACAACCTTTTTTTTTTTTTTTTTTTTTTAGACTTTGTCGCTCCCTAGTAGAGTGCTGCTCCCCGGTAGAGTGCAGTGTCATCATAGCTCACAGCAACCTCAAACTCTTGGGCTCAAGGGACTCTCTTGCCTCATCGTCCCAAGTAGCTGGGAATAAAGGGGCCTACACACTGCCTGGCTATTTTTAGAGATAGGGTTCTCTCTCTCATTCAAGCTGGTCTCGAACCTGTGACCACAGGCAATCCACCCACCTTGGCCTCCCAGAGTGCTAGAATTACAGGCGTGAGCCACTGAGCCCAGCCTTAGTTCACAACTTTACAAGGAATTTTTTTTTGCAGCCATCATTATTTGGTGGGCCAGGCTGGATTCGAATCCACCAGCTCAGGTGTATGTGGCCGGTGCCTTAGCCGCTTGAGCTACAGGGACCGAGCCTACAAGGAACTGTTGTGTGTTTTCTCAGGTATAAACACCTGGCAACATACTGTGTAGTTTTCAAAGCACACGAGCATTAAGGGTAAACACAGCTCCGACTGAAAGGACAGACAGAAATCACTTGCAGTAACACTTAGGTTTCTAGAGCTAGATGTTTGTGTGACCTACTCCTTCGTGTCAGGGAGGTACGAGTTTTGCCAATTTGTAGGCATGATGGTTGAGGTACTGGAGTTCCATGGCCCACCGGTGCCACCAGTCACCCTGGACATAAGGCATCCCAACTCCTTGGCCACAGCCTTTTCTCCACCACACCTCAGCAGTGGTCTTTTACTCTTCTGTGGACAAGGACCCTGTACATCCTCAGATTCCTTCTGAGCCTGTCAGATGGGGAAGAGGGTCCACGTCCAGAAGCCCACAAAACAGATCCCTCAACTGGCTGGGTGCATAGCTGGCAATACCTGCTCAGACGGGCAGGCAGCACACCACCTCCACATGCAAACCATTCCTGATACCAACCTTCCAGTCAGTCTCAAAATCAAGCTGGCAGTATCCCATGGGAACAATTGCCCTCCAAGTCTGCCTGTGCCCCCCACACCCCACTTGTTTACCATGAGTGAGACAACCCTGGTGCAGGGTGCACTGTCCTTACCACACCTCCCCTGGGGCTCCAAACATGATAGCAGTGCAGTTTGAGGCTCAAGGGGGGGAACGCAAAGACTTGGCCTGTGAGGTTTAGTTTAGGAGGGTTAGTTAGCAGAGCCCAGTGAAGAGCCCCCAGTGGGCCACCTCATGCTCCAGGGAATGGGCCCAGGTTGGTGTTCAGGTTCATTTAAGCCAAGGAGAGGGTGAGATGCAGTTGAGGGTGCAGGCCTAAAAGGCTCAGAAGCAGAGCTGAGAGGCCCCCATGCCCACCTTGCCATTCCTGGGTGAAGGAGGGTATCTCTCCACCCGCAGGCTGAACATACCTCACCTTAGAAAGTTCAAGGTAATTCTTAGCTCTTTAGGTGAGTGCCCTTGGGCCCCCACAGTGGCCTCTCTCGGACAGAGATCTAAGAGGTTGAGTTGGAAGGGACATGTTACAGAAAAGATGCTTCTGACCCCCTTTCTGGAGTAGAAGTGAGAAGAAGGGAAGATGCCCCTTGGTGAGTGACACCACAAGTCAGACCCTGTCCATGGGCCTAACAAAGCCCTGTCCTGGTACAACTCCACCCTCGGGGACAGGAGGGCAGCTCCAGCTCCCCTGATGACTTTCCAGCCCTCAAGTTTGCTTTAGGAAGTGGATTTCTTGCTAGCACACCCCATCCCTCAATGATGGCCCAGACAGAACTCTCTTAATAAAAAAAAATAATTTATTGTCAACAAAGGTGATATATACAACAGGAAAACAGATGCAAAGGAGAGAGGGACTGAATGGAGCCCTAGGAGAGCTGTCTCAGCCTCCTGCAGGGACAGGGTGGGAAGAGGTAATGGAGGCCCCATCAGGAGCCTGAACAAGTGGGGGAGGGGAGGTGTCCCCCGAGGTAGTGGGACTCAGTTCAAACCCCATTACAACCACCTCTTATGTAAGGCACTGTGCCAGGGGAGAATGGTAGGGAGGCTAAGAGGGTGGGAGGGGGTTGCAGGGACAGAGAGGTCTGGGTCAGCAAAGGATGGGGTAGGTGTTCTCCACAGGCCCAATGCCCTACTGCGGACAGCCTGAGCTGCCCTTGACAGCCTTGGCTGCCCTTGGGCCTGGCTGGGGCAGACATCTTGTAGTGCCTGAGGCACTAATGGGTACTGCCCCACCCCCACCCTGCCCTGGCACCTGGTCTTACCCTCTCTGCCAGGTGGCCAAGCTGGGCAGCTGAGTTATAAGCCAAAGGGCAATGCTGCCTCCTCCCTACCTCCCTCCCTCCCCTCATCCCTCCCTCCCCTCCCCAGGAAAGCAAGAATTTATACCCCACTCCCCGCCTTTGGCTCCCCTCCCACAGTGGTGTTGGATTCTGACAGAACCGTGGGCCAGTCTTGGGTGTCACCTGCTCCCACACCCTTGCTGCCCTGTGGGTGCTTGGACCAGTCTTGCAGGAGGCTGACTGCTGGGGGCTCCTCCATCCGCACACGGATAACCTGGAGATCCAGTGTCCCACGGAGCCCCGGAGGGGGAGCTGGGCAGGAATGGGAGCAGAGAGCAGAGTTAGGGCCCCTAGATACCCAGCCTCAAGGATGCTCCCTGAAAGCTCTGCAAGCCCGCTCCCTTCATTTCCGGCACCTTCATTATATCTACAGCCCAGTGCCCGGTACGAGGGGAGCCCAGCACTACAGGAGACTCCACTCTTGGTTCACCCAAAGATGCTATCAACCAAAACACAGGGCTCACAGCTCTCTCAGGTGTAGCCAGACTCCCACTGTGATGCACTCTTCCCAAGTGTACTTCAGCACAGACAGTGCTGTCTCTCTCCCCACAACTCTTACCTGAGGCTGACTCCAAATCACTGCGCATCCTAGCCTAATGGGTTCTGCCTGAGTGGGGCAGAGGTGACAGGCTGGGAACACCCAGAAGCAGTGTGAGGCATGGCTGTGACCACCAAGGAGCTCAGGAGGGACTCCCTGGGGCAGAGAGCAGAGAGCAGAGAGCAGAGGCCTGGCTGGCTGCTCTGCAGTTTCAGGCACTCTCTCCAGAGTCAACACCTCCATCACAAGGATGAGACGTCCACCCTCACAGAATGGAGAAGCTATTCACAACAGGCAAAATGGGGCCTCAAGACGGGGGCGTGGATGGCCATGGGCTAGTGCAGCTATAAAACATCCCTGCAATGGGGGCATGTGCAAAAGTTACATTACATTGAAAACTGAATGTAATGTAAAACTGAATAGGGTGACTGTCAGTATTGAGAACTTGATTGTGGCTTTTAGAGATAGTTATTTAAAATATGGCAGAGAAAATAGGCATCATTTTGCTGTATGCTGTAGTTTGCTGATTTTTAAAATGACTTAAAGGGTTTGGTGCTCATAGCTCAGTGAGTAGGGCACTGGCCACATACACCAAGGCTGGTGGGTTCGAGCCCGGCCCACTGCTAAACAACAATGACAACTGCAACCAAAAAATAGCTGGGCATTGTGGCAGGTGCCTATAGTCCCAGCTACTCAGGAGGCTGAGGCAAAAGAAACACTTAAGCCCAAGAGTTTGAGGTTGCTATGAGTTGTGACGCCACAGCACTCTACTGTGGGAGACACAGTAAGACTCTTTTTTTTTCCCCTTTATTTACAGTGACTCTTGTCTCAAAATAAATAAATAAAATGATTGAAAGGCTGCCAGCAGGTTGTACCAGTTAGCAAATTCTATTTTGCCTTCCCATAAGCTGGTTTACCTCACTGATAAACTACAAGCTCCTTGAGGAAAGCTGAATCCCACTTACATGTTCATTAATTCAACAAAAACTTACTGAGCAACTACAAAGTGATGAGCCCAAGGCTGTCCCGTTTGCTAGGAGTGCTGCAGTGAGGGGAGATGACACAGCTGACTTTTTGCAATTTACATTCCAATGGGAAAGCCAATAAACAGGATGAACAAATCAAAGATGCAGAGGGAAGAGCAAACGTAGACACCCTGGTAGAGCATGCTGGCTGCTGCAGAACAGCCTGGACCTGTGCAGAATGAGCCGGGTGCAGCAGGAGAAGAGAGCCTTGCAGGGCAGCTTCCTGGTCACCACACGGACCTTGGCATTTATATTCAGTATGACAGGAGCAGCACTGGAGGGTTCTGAGCAGAGGAGTGACCGGATCTGACTTGTGCTTTTAGCAGGGACACTGGCTGCTGCACAGCACAGTGGGCAAAGCTCAGACCAGGTAGAAGTTTGATACAAGGAAACAGGCAAGATGGCTCTGACTAGGTTGGCAGCAGGAAGTGACAGGTGAGCTCTAAACTTTTTTTTTTGAGACAGAGTCTCAAGCTATTGTCCTGGGTACAGTGCCATGGCATCACAGCTCACAACCTCAAACTCTTGGGCTCAAGCAATTCTCTTGCCTCAGCCTCCCAAGTAGCTGGGACTATAGGCACCTGCCACAACACCTGGCTATTTTTTGGTTGTCATTGTTTAGCTGGCCCGAGCCAGGCTTGAACCTGCCAGCCTTGGTGTATATGGCTGGTGCCCTTACTCACTGAGCTATGGGCACTGAGCCTTTAAACTTATTTTGGAGGATCTGCTGTCAGACTGGTATGGGGTTGGAAGGAGACAGAAGACGATGACTTCGAGGGTTTGGCCACAGCACACTGAAGATGAGGGTGACAGTTCACTGGGAAAGGGAAGATGGGGGAGGAGCAGAGTGGCTGGGGGGAAGGTTCAGTTTGGAAATGCCAAATTTGAGAGAGCTTTTAGACAACCAAGTAGAGATGTCACCTGGGCAACTGGAAGAGAGGCTAGAAGCAGGGTAGAAGGGCCGAGCTGGGAGTTATGAGCACATAAATGGTTACTGAAAGCTGCGACCCTGCATGAGATCTCCCAGGGAGTGAATACAGACACTGACCCATGGCTGCTGGTATTTATCATTTATTCATTCACCAAACATAAGCAACACCTACTCTGCGCTGGACACTGGGGATATTACAGTGCACAAAACAGACCTCCCAACCTAAAGGCCTTTATCATCTACAAGGGGAAGAGAGACAGCGATGTGATAAGGTTCAAACTCTGGGAGCTGAAACGAACAAGAAAAACTGAGAAGGAACAGCTAGCAAGGTAGGGGGAAAACCAGGTGAGCAGCTGCCCAAAAGCCAAGGGAGGGAAGCTGCCTCCAGGAAGGAGCAATGGGTCCGTTGTTACTATCAGATCAGGAAGAGAACATCTGGAATCCACCACTGGATTTCATTTTATGGATGTCAACGGTGGCCTTGCCAAAGAAGCAATTTTCATATGTTAAGGATGAAAGTTTGACTGATGTGGATTCCAGAAAGAGGCCAGGGGCAGCTGGTATAGAAATGCTTTCCAGCTTTGCTGAAAAGATTTGGGGACAAATAGGACAGTGGGTAGGAGGACAGGCAAGGGAGGGAGAAATACAGCTTTGTGTTGGTGGATGGGAGAGATCCAGAAGAGGTGGCCTGAGAGGAAGGGAGAGGGTGGGCTCCAGCAATGTGTAGAGGGACTAGCGAAGCCAGGAGCAGAAGGACACAAAGCAGAGGATATGGAAATACGGACTGGGCACTGGGGGGAATGAGATGGAGGACACTGTTTGTAGGTGAGGTGACCACGTGGGTATTGGAAATACGAGAAGCTGCCGCAGACTGGCTGAGTGGCACCTAACCTCCCTGAGGCTCAGTCTTCTCTTCTGTAAAATGGAAATCCTAACACCTTACATGCTAGTCATGTGGATTTAGTGATAGGAATGTGGATTTTCCAAGTCAAGAGAATTGAGTGGGGCAGTGCCTGTGGCTCAAAGGAGTAGGGCGCTGGCCCCATATACCAGAGGTGGCGGGTTAAAACCCAGCCATTACAAAAAACTGAAAAAAAAAAAAAAAAAAAAAAAAAAGAGAGAATTGAGTGCCAATTCTTCCTGGCACAGGAGGGTAAGGAGGTCAGAGAGTAAGGCCTGAGATGGTAGGGAGATGAAAGCTCCACAGCCATGAGAAAGCCTGGCGGGTTTAACAGTCCCCGGGGCAAACTGAGGTCTTGCCCACCCCACCCACACTGCCCCTACTTCCCTTCCATCCCTGCCTGAATTCCTGGGATTCCCAGCACCCCCCTTCCCCTTTCCCTCCAATTTGTGCACAGGTGCTCACACACACTCACATAGACCTGCTGCTTCTGTGGAAAGTGGGGCTAGGCCCATTCCCCTTGTGCCTCACTAAGGCCTATCTGAGCAGGGACTCTGGGATGTCACCACCAGAATGACAAGTGAAGGCAGCTATCATACCTATCAATCATCTACCTGCCCTTTCAATAAAGGTATACGGAGGGTTTTTTTCGTGCCAGGCCCCGCTCCGGGTGCTCAGGACACAGCAGTGAACACATACAGACCCTCAGGAAGGTCACACTCAGGCCTGTGCACTGGCTCTCGGTGACTTCCTCCATGGTCCAGCCTGAAAACGCACTCGATCTTGCCAAGGTATCTGAAGTCAGATCTCTAGGTTCTACCTTTTTAAAATTTTTTTTGAGAGATAGTCTCATCATGTCACCCTTGGTAGAGTGCTATGGGGTCACACCTCACAGAAAACTAAAAAACGCTTGGGCTTAAGTGATTCTCTTGCCTCACAAGTAGCTGGGACTATGGGTGCCCACCACAACGCCCAGCTATTTTTCGGTTGTAGTTGTCATTGTCGTTTAGCAGGCCCGGTCAGGCTCAAACCTGCCAGCATTGGTATATGTGGCCGGTGTCCTACTCACTGAGCTACGGGATCTGAGACTCTAGATTCTACTTTTTTTTTTTTTTAGAGACAGAGTCTCACTTTATTGCCCTGGGTAGAGTGCTGTGGCATCACAGCTCACAGCAAACTCAAACTCCTGGGCTTAGGTGATTCTCTTGCCTCAGCCTCCATAGTAGCTGGGACTACAGGCACCCACTACAACGCCCGGCTATTTTTTTGTTGCAATTTGGCCTGGGCTGGGTTTGAACCTGCCACTCTCAGTATATAGGGCCATTGCCCTACCCACAGAGCCACAGGCACAGCCCTGCAGGTTCTACTTTTAAAATAAAACACCAGAGGGGGCGGCACTGTGGCTCAAAGGAATAGGGCGCCGGCCCCATATACCGGAGGTGGCAGGTTCAAACCTGGCCCGGGCCAAAAACTGAAAAAAACAAACAAACAAAAAAAACCCACAAAAATTGTTGGTATGTTAAATAAAACACCAGAAAGGCAAAGAGGCTCTTTTTATCCTTTTTTTGAGATAATAGTCTCACTCTGGATAGAGTACTGTAGTGTCGTAGCTCACAGCAACCATAAACTCTCAGGATCAAGCGATCCTCCTGCCTCAGCTTCTCCAGTAGCTGGGACTACAGGCGCTCACCACCAAGCCTGGCCAGTTTTACTATTTTTAGTGGACATGGGGTCTCACTGTTGCTCAGGCTAGAGTGCCGTGGCATCAGCCTAGTTCACAGCAACCTCCAACTGCTCAGTTTAAGCGATCCTCCTGCCTCAGCCTCCTGAATAGCTGGGACTATAGGCACTTGCCATGACCCTTGGCTAATTTTTTTCTATTTTTAGTGGAGACAAGATCTCACTCTTACTTAGGCCAGTCTCAAACCCCTGAGCTCAAGGGATCCTCCTGTCCTGGCCTCCCAGAGTGCTAGGAGTGAGCCACTTTGCCTGGCCTTCTTTTCTCCACTATTTGTTAGTGTGTCCTATGGGCCCACCTTCTCTCTTGGCCTGGACACTCTCCCCACCCTCATCCTACAGGGTCCTTGGAAAGTTCTATAAAGTCTTCCCAGACTGCTTCACATTCACAACCATTCATCTGCTCAGCTAACCTGACTACCGTGATCTTTTCCAACTTCTAAATCCAAGATTTTTTTAAAGTGGTAGGATCTTTATTCTGACAGTCTTCAGAGAACTTCAGTACACACATAATGGTACAGAAAACAGGGACATTCTTGTTGAAGCCTCATAGGTTTCTGAGACATCCTGTCCAACCTGCGGGTTCTTGTAATAGTCAGAAATCACAGGTCCAGAGCCCCTGCTCTGCACAGGAGCACCACAGGTGCCCCCAACTAGTCTTTAAAGCGTCACTGCCGGGTGGCGCCTATGGCTCAAAGGGATAGAGCACCAGCCCCATATGCTGGAGGTGATAAACCAGCTCTGGCCAAAAAAAAAAAAAAAAAGAAAGCGTCACTGCCTCCAACCTGTGCCCCTAGACTGACTGAGGTTCTGGGGACAAACTGCCTTACTCGTGTTAACTCCACAAAAAATTCTCTCAGGCTGGGCTCCTGGGAGTACTCACTACTGCATGAGTTAGTGTCTTCTGCAGCTTCCGGCCACCTCCAACCTCCAAAAATCCTGCCACGGCTACGAAGACGCTGCAATGTCCTCCATCTCTCTCAGGTCATTCACTCAGTGTGCTGAACCCCCATTCCTCTCAGGGTTTGCCCATTCACCCCAAAGGAACCTAAAATCTCAGGGATTCTTTTCTCATCTACTCACCACTCCAGAGAAGTGGAGTTTGGGCTCTCTTTTGAGAATGAAACCAGAAGACCCACTGGACAGCAGAAAAGGCCAGCCAGAACAGAGATCCCCCGAAGAGAAGGACACTTGGGGAATGCCCAAGTTCCAGCAGAATACGTGGGGAGGCAGGACTGCAGTGTGACTCAAGCTGAACTTGAGACAGTTCAAAGTGTGACCTACCTCAAGAGGGTGAGGCCTACCTTGACATTAGAAAATGGGGGGCCAAACTTGGCAAATAAACAAATAAATAAAAGCAATGTGTGTACGCTGTGTGCGTACACACACACACACACACACACACACACTGTCTGAAGGATACAATCAAACCAGTCAAAGTATGCTGGGTACGGTGGCTTAGGCCTGTAATACCAACATTGTGGGAGGCTGAGGAGGGAGAATTGCTTGAGCTCAGGAGTTCAAGACTTGCCTGAGCGAGAGTGAGACCCCGACTCATGAAAAAAATGGAAAAACAAAGTTGGGCACCGTGGCAAGTGCCTGTAATCCCAGCGGCTTCTGGAGACTGAGGCAGCGGGATGCCCACAGGCCGAGTCTAAGGTTGCAGTGAGCTACGACGCCACTGCACTCTGCTCAGGGCACAGGGTGGGACTCGACGCCACTGCACTCTGCTCAGGGCACAGGGTGGGACTCGGTCTCAACAACAACAAAAAACTGGTAAGTGTAGCTACTACAGGCAAGTAGATGGGACTGGAAGGGCAAATAACCGCGGGTTTGTTGTCTTATTTATTTATTTTGGGACAGAGTCTCATTATGTTGCCCTGGGTAGAGTGCTGTGCCATCACAGCTCACAGCAACCTCTAACTCTTGGGCTTAAGTGATTTTCTTGCCTCAGCCTCCCAAGTAGCTGGGACTATAGGTCCCGCCACAACGCCTGGCTATTTTTTGTTGTTGTCTTTGTTGTTTAGCAGGCCCAGGAAGGGTTTGAACCTACCAACCCCAGTGCATGTGGTCAGCACCCTAACCACTGAGCTACAGGTGCTGGGTCTGGCTTTTTAATTTATGCAAAAAGCATAACTCTTTTTGAGAGCCCTGCCCTGGGCAGCTTCCAGCCACCTTGTTGGCCATCTTTCTCTGGGATCTGACTCCAAACACACGTTTCAGACAAGCTGGGACAAGACAGGCACTCCTTACTCCCTCACTCCTTTAAGAAGCATTTCCTGAGTGCCTGAGATGCCGTGGGCTGTGATTGGTATGGAAAGGCAAAGACAGGACCCAGGCTTGGCCTCTGCCCTGCCAGAACACACTCTAGTTTCATACTAACTCTGTTACCACTGGGTTACATATGTGACTGTGGTAGGTAGAACAATGCCCCTACCACCCTCAAAGAAGACACCCATGTCCTAATCCCCAGAACCTATGAATATGTTCTGTTACACAGCAAGTGGGAATGAAGGCTATAGACGGAATTAAGGCTGCTTATCAGTGAACTAAACAATGAAGCGATTATCTGGGATTATCTGAGTGAGCCCAATGTAATCACAAGGGTGCTTAAATGGGCAATAGAAAGGCAGATGAGCTAGAACTTAAGGCAGTGTCCTGAGACAGATCCTCCTGGCCACTGGCTGGCTTTGCAGATGGAAAGAGGCCACAAGCCAAGAAATGAGGGCGGCCTCTAGAAGCTGGGCAAAGCGAGAAAACAGATGCTGCCCTAGAGCTTCTAGGAAGGAACATGGCCCTGCTGATACTTTGATTTTAGCTCATTTTGGATCTCTGACCTTCAGAACTGTAAAATCACATGTTGTCTTAAGCCATGACATTTATGTGATCTGTTATAGCAGCAAATAGGAAACACACACAAGGACCAGAAGAGAAGAAGAAACCATCTCTCTGAGACTCAGTTTCTCTATCTGGAAAGGGAGATGGAAATCTGCCTTTCTATACAAGGTAGCTTTGTAAGGGCCAAATAAGCTGCACATAGAAATTTCTTAAAATCAGCAGGACACCATACAAATACAAGTGCTTATTGCTATTACTAGGCAGTTCACTGAGCAGGTGTCCCCTGGAGGTGTCCCCTGGAGGTCATTGTTCATCACCTATCTAGTCTCTTGACACCTAACTGAATTGCTGGATAGCTCCTGCTCCACCAGGGTGAGTTGAATACCTCTCAGGCCCCAGCTGAGTGTGGACATGAATGTTAGGCTTTTGGGGAACACCAGCCTAACCCAACCTAATGCCCAATTCTAGGAAACTCCTGCACATGCTCAGAAAAGCTCTGCTTTCTGGCCAGCCTCTTCCATCATTCAAACTGCTGCCCTTTACCATCTCCCAGAGGATCTGAGCACCACCCTGGCCTTACCCCAGGCCACTCGAAGGCCAGACCCAGCGATGCTTCCTGTGACACGTCCCCCTGTGCTGCTCCCTTTTGGGAGAACTCACCTGGAGAGGGGCTTTCCGGTTGGGGCACAACTGCTGCCTCCTCCTCTTTAGGTGAGTCCTTGCTGTCCGGGGCCCTAAGCTGGGTGTGGGAGAAGAGCTGCAGGACGAAGCCAGCGGGGAAGCTGCCATCGGTGAAGTGTCGGACCTCGGCTGGTGCTGCGAAATCTTCTGTGGGTGACTCAGGTGACGGGGGGTCTGGACGGGAAGATACAGGGGACAGAAATGTGAGCTGCCCAGGTCCACGGAGCCCCAGGGGAACTGCGAATGCCCTGTGCCTGGGCCCCATTCCATCCCCACCTTAAAGCCTGCAGCCAGAGTCCATACCCCCTCCCGGCACCTCCCCTTCACCTGGGTCAGGGTCCAGGTTTTTGGTCATAGGTCTGCCTCTTTTCTTTCTGACTGGCTCTTCCCCAGGGGACTCTTTCCACCGCTGACCACGGGGCTTCTTATTTCCTGGCTCTGTAGCAGAGGCAGCTGCAAAACCAAAAGACCTTATAGGTTTTTTAGGAGGTCATGCCTGAACCCTGAGACCCCAGGGCTCTTAAGGATACTTGCTCAGTACACAGGGTCTGTGCCTCCATCCCCCAAACCCCCACCCCCACTGAGCCTCCCTGACTTCTGAGTTGACTGACCAGGAAGCTCCAGGAGGGGGCGGAGTCCCCGGGGGCGGATCCTTTTGGGAAGGGCTGGGTTGTCCTCCGGGTCAAGGAGCACAACGATCTCCGCTGGCATTCCTGCAGAGTCTGGGTTGGAGTCTGGGTCTGGCTCCACATCCCGGGCTGATTCTGAAAGGGACAGAGGTCTAGTGAGCTCCGGGTGCCCCACCAGGTCCAATCTCTCCCTCCACCCTCTCCCCAGGCCCAGCTAACCTGAGTTGGGTGAGGACGGCTGCTCAGCCCTGACGTCCTGCAGAAGGGCCACTCCCTCGCCCCAGGCCTCTAAGATGTTGCTCTTCTCAGAGGGGCTCAGGTCCAGGGTATGGGGGTGTTGCTCCAGAATGTGTGCACGAGCCGTGTCCGCTGATGGGGACCGGATCTCGGCACCGCACACCATGCACAGCGCCCGCCCGCTACCTCCGGGGCTGTTGCCCACCAGGAACTCCTGCTCCCAAGACAGCTGATGCTTGGGCTCCTCACAGCCATCACCGCTGGCCTCCAGCAGGCTGGCTCTAGGTGGTGGGGTCTTCTCCTGTTGGGTCACTGTGGATGGAGAGGGGAGCGTGTCATCAAAAAAGGTGCCCTTGGTGGCGCCTGTGGCTCAAAGGAGTAGGGCACCGGCCCCATATGCCGGAGGTGGCGGGTTCAAACCCAGCCCAGCCCCGGCCAGAAACTGCAAAAAAAAAAAAAAAAAAAGTGCCCAAGGCCATTAATACTTAGCATTTGAGTCCTCAAACTTGGTGGCTTGTGTGGCGCAGGGGAGGGGGAGCATTCCTGTCCACAGTGGAGAGGCCCCAGCCACCCTGAACACAGCCTGTGTGCTGGGGGTCCTGCTACGCTTGCCTCTGTGCCCTCTCTCAATCTAGTCTTGAACCTCAGGAGGACATCCATTTTTCCAACAGGCTCTGTTCTTGCAGGTCCCCAGCCTCTGTGCATCTGTCCAGACCACCCTGATCCGTCTGGGTGATGTCACCTCTGCAAAGCCTTCTAGACCTCCATCTAACACTTGATTTCATCTGCATGTGACTTCTAGGCAGCAGTGTACACTTTCTTGAGGGTGAGGACAGAAAATAGTGCCATCTTAGGAAAGGCCACGCTCCCCACCCCCAGAGCTGTTGGCTGCTTCTGCAGTGCTCTGACACACTCCCACCTGTCACCCACTCTCCATGCACCTGAACAGGGCAGGAGCCCCTTTCAGCACAGCAAAGTGACCTTAGACCCATGCCAGCCTGGCAGCTCAGCGCTTATGACACACCTATGATCTCTCATGGTTGTACCTCTCTCCCACCTTCCAGAGAAGATGGGAAAAAATACAAATGTGGGAAGTGGAAAGCCCTAACCCCTGGAGGCTATATGTAAGAGGTAGCATTTGAAATGGATATGAGCCTTGGCTTAGACTCAAAAAATCTAGGTCTGAGTTGGGTCCTAACTATCTCTTGTGTGAGCATGGGCAGGAACCCCAACCTCTCAGTTGCAATCTGCTTTTTTCCCCCACCACTATTCTCCATTCTCCAAAATAGCCCTCGCCAAGGTCACCAACACTAAACACAATCGTTAATCCTTCAATGTGCCAATCACTTCCTCTACCTCAATTTTCTTTCTTTCTTTTTTTTTTGGAGACAGTCTCACTCTGTCTCCTGGGCTAGAGTGCTATAGTGTCAGCCTAGTTCACAGCAACCTCAAACTCTTGGGCTCAAGCGATCCTCCTGCCTCAGCCTTCTGAACAGCTGGGACAGGGACAGGGCACCTGTCACAATGCCCAACTAATTTTTCTGTTTTTATTACTCAGGTTGGCCTCAAACTGCTAAACTCAAGTGATTCTCCCACTTTGGCCTCCTAGAGTGCTAGGATTACAGGTGTGAGCCACTACACGCAACTCCTCCAGCTTGATTTTTTTTTTTTTTTTTTTGCAGTTTTTGGCCAGGGTAGGGTTTGAACCCACCACCTCTGGCATATGGGGCCGGTGCCCCACTCCTTTGAGCCACAGGCACCGCCCTCCATCTTCATTTTTTTTTTTTAAATCATGTAACAGGCTCAGTGCCTGTAGCACAGTGGTTATGATGCCAGCCACATACATGGAGGGTGGTGGGTTCGAAACTGGCCCAGGCCAGCTAAACAATGACAACTGCAATAAAAAATAGCTGGGTGTTGTGGTGGGCGCCTGTAGTCCCAGCTACTTGGGAGGATGAGGCAAGAGAATCACTTAAGCCCAAGAGTTGGAGGTTACTGTGAGCTGTGACATCACAGCACTCTACCCAGGGCGACATAGTGAGACTCTGTGTTAAAAAAAACCCCAAAAAACAAACAAACAAAAAAATGCAACAATGTCTTTTATTAAGTATGGGTTTTTTAAATTATCTCCTCAATCTCTCCATACAGGGCAAAAATTAATGTGCTATTTAACATTAGAAGTTGCGAATTTGATTGCTGCCTAGAGAAGGGCAAATTATCCCCAAAACATGCTTAACCAGGAGGCTAATTCATCTGCCGACCTCCAAGAACACACAGATGAACGTGATAGACAGACTCTCCCCATCTGAAACTGCCTTCATTTTGGAATGATAACCCTTTTGATACCATTTGATAACCCTTCTTCAGACTCAGATCAGCAGCACATCTCTTGCCATCAATCATTAAATGTTGAAGAAGAAAACTTTCATCATCATCTTCTATTCAAGAAATCTGGAATGTAAGTGTTTCTTGGGTGGGTATCACTAGAAAATATGTTGGTACTTGAGATGAAATATTATGGAAGGCAGGTCATCCTGAAAAAATGATTTTGGCTGGGATCTCCTTGCAATGCTCTTCCTGAAGATTGTGTTGCCACCAGGCTGGGTGACCTGAGCCTTGGTGATCTCATCTGCCATCCCAGTTTCCCCTCCCTTGGGGCAGCCAGGGGCCCATACTGACTTTTCATCACTCACATCCAGGGTACCACCTTCCACCCTTGCTTCTCTCACTTTCTCCATCACTCCCTCATTTCCTCCAGGTCACTGCCAGACAACCCGTCTCCCCCAACCTGAGCATCCCGATCCCCTCGCTGCCTCATTTCCTCCACTGCACGCACCCCCACTTGACATCGTTTGTCTTTTACTTGTCCACTCTGTCTCCCTACCACACTGTAGGTTCCATGGCAGCACAGTTTTGTTTTTTTGAGAGACAGGATCTTGTTCTGATACCCAGGCTAGAACACAATGATGTCATTATAGCTCACTGCACCCTTAAACTCTGGGGCTTTAGCAATCCTCCCACCTCAGTTTCCTGAATAGCTGTCACTACAGGTGTATACTGCCACATCTGGCTAATTAAAAAAACTTTTTTTGCAGAGACATGGTCTTGCTATGTTGCTGAGGATGGTCTTGAACTTCTGGCCTCAAAGCTTTTCCCACCTAAGCTGCCCCAAAGGCCAGGACTACAGGCATAAGCCACTGTGCCTGGCCTTGACAGCAAATTTAAAATATATATATTTTTTCTTTTGTTAAATATATATATATATTTTGAGACACAGTCTCACTTTATCACCCTCAGTACTGTGCCGTGGCATCACAGTTCACAGCAATCTCAAACTCTTGGGCTCAAGTGATTCTCTTGCCTCAGCCTCCCAAGTAGCTGGGACTATAGGTGCCCACCACAATGCTGGGCTATTTTTTTAGAGACGAGGTCTTACACTTGCCCAGGCTGATCTTGAACCTGTGAGCTCAGGCAATCCATCTGCTTCAGCCTCCCAGAGTGCTGGGATGATAGGCATGAGCCAAAAAAAAATTTTTTTTGATAGTCTCACTCTATTGCCCAGGCTAGAGTACTGTGGTGTTAGCCTGGCTCACAGCAACCTCAAACTCTTTTTTTTTTTTTTTGAGACAGAGTCTCACTATGTCACCCTTGGTAGAGTGCTGGGGTGTCACAGCTCACAGCAACCTCGAACCCTTGGGTTTAAGTGATTGTCTTGCCCCAGCTTCCCAAGTAACTGGGACTATAGGCACCAGCCTCAATGCCCCACTATTTTTTGGTTGCAGTTGTTTAGCTGGCCCAGGCTGGATTCAAACCCGCCACCCTTGGTGTATGTGGCTGGAGCCATAACCACTGTGCTACAGGCACCAAGCCTCAAACTCCTGAGTTTAAGCAATTCTCCTGCCTCAGCCTCCCGAGTAGCTGGGACTACAGGTGTCCGCCATGATGCTGAGCTAATTTTTTTATTCTTGTTCAGGCTGGTGTCCAACTCCTGAGTTCAAAGGATCCTCCTGTCTCAGCCTTCCAGAGTGCTAGGATTACAAGTGTGAGCCACCGCACCTGGCCTTGACAGCAGATTTTTGGCGTTCTGCATTTATATCTTCCAGATGGAGAATAGTGCCTGGCATTTAGTAATTTCAGATGAGGGAATGACTCTATCTCCAATCTGTAATCACTGGAATATTCTAGGACTCAATCCTTGGGTCACTTCTTTGTCGAATTCCTTTCTCTGATGAGCCTCATCCCACTGCCTGTCTGCTGACAACTGCCATATTTATACCTCCAGCTGGATTCCCCCAGGAAATCTAGTTAGGTATCTGCCTAGCCAACTCCTCTTCTTGAATGTGTAATAGGCATCTCAAACTTATCATGTTCAAGCCATAACTCCCTGTCTCCCATAAGCCTGCACCCTATCCTCCCCATCTCAATAAACAGCTTTAGTTGTTCAGGCCAAAAGCCTTACATTCAGTCTTTTTCTCACACCCCAATCTTTCCAGAAGCAGGTACCTCAGGACCTTTGCACTTGATGTTCCTACTGCCTGCAGTATTTTTTCTCTAGCTACTATTTACTAGGTTTGCTCTCTCCCTTTCTTCAGGTCTGTGCTCAAAATTCACCTTATAGAGAAGCCTTTCTTAACCCTTTAACATACCAAAGAAAATACTGAGCCCCCACCTCCTTGTCCTGAACCATCTATTGCCACCTGACATATTATACATTTATCGATTTATCTGTTTGCAGCCATTGGCATATAGATATTCCTCAAGGGCAGGGTTTGGTTGCTTTGTTTACCAAATTACCATCCCTAACAAAAAACACTGCCTGGCATACAGCAGGTGCTCAATAAACATTAGTTGAATGAAATAACTTTCCTGGGCTTCTATTTCCCCCCTAACAGTGGGAGTAAAGCTGCCCTTGCAGAGTTTTTGAGAAGATTGATTGAGACAGCCTCTGACAATCCCCAGCAAGCACTGGATAAATATTAGCATTAGTCTGAAACTAACCTGTCTGCTGGACACAATGCTCTGAAAAGGGGTGACCTTTATTTCCCTCATTAATTTTATAATCCTCTGTTCCACTGAGGTTCAATGAATGGCCCTGCTCTTAACCTCTTCAGGTACTTCCGTGCATAGGGAAAAGAGGTATTGGAGAATGTAAAGATACTGCGTTTTCATGAATATAAGTATTCCACAGAGGGCTCTTTGTTTCTTAACCGTTTGCAAGTTCTGAGGACTAAAGAAATGGGTGACTGGGGGAGAGGGGAGAGCACAGAGCGAGTTCCCCTATTGTTCCTCAACACCCCCCAGGCTAATCTTCTAGGGTGGCCGAGCTCCCCCCCCTCCCCCAGCAAGCATCTGTTTTTACAAAACTGCGTGCTACACGCAGTCCCATTCATCGCCCCTCTCTAGAATCTGACACCTGTGGCTTACGCAAGTGGAAGGCCTGGGGTAGCGGTGGAGAAAAGCTTTATGCTTGGAGAGGCCTTAAAATTCTTTTAGAGGTAGGCAGCAGCTCCATCCTCCGAATCGCACTGGACACCTAGCTGCTTTGTCCACCCTTGGGCCTAGAGGCCCTGCCGCCCCTCGGCCTAAATACAGCCTAGTTCCTGCGCTTGCCTCTGCCTCGCTGGGGCGGTAAGACCGCGGCCGCAGCCCAGCGCCTCCGGGGGGCCTCCCGTGCAAGGCCCGGGAAAGGGGGCGCCCGGGTACCGGAAGATCCGGAGCGCGCCGGGCGTGGATCGAAGTCTCCAGACCCTGGGCGGGGGAATTCGAGGAGGCCCGAGATTCCAAACACTGGTGGGGGAGGAGCAAGCGCGCGCCCTGGACCCAGATAAGGGGGGTGGGGAGGACGTGGACCCCGGGACTGGAGGGAGTGAGGGGTTGCCCGAGACCAGGACCACCACTGGGCAGAGGCAGCCCATGTCCCGGGCCGTGACGCGTAAGTGGGGTCCCCTCCCCTCCTATTTTCACCTCTGAGCATCGGCTCCGGCCGCGGAATTACGGCCACCACCATGGCCTCCTCGTCGTCCTCCCCTTCCTCGCATTTGAGCGTCACCTCGAAGCAGTCGAGCGGGGCGCCCTCGGCCTTCAGGGCCATGGTGCGGCGGTAGGCAGTCGCCGTGTCTGCACGCCGGAGGACGGGCGCGCAGGCCTCGGCGCGCAGCCGGCGGCAGTCTCCCGCCCGGGACAGCGCCGGGCCCGCGGCCCGCCCCGCGCAGCGCCCTCCCCGCCGCGCGCCGCTCGCCGGCCGGGCCTGCGACGGGCGCGTCCTGGCCTCCCGGAGACCTCAGATTGTCCAGACCCCGGGCGGGGAGGGCTCAATCCGGGGCCCCAGCCCCCCGCTTCTGCCTTTTATGGAGGCTCATTGTCGGCGTCCGCCCGGCTGGCCAGCCGCCGGCCCGCCCCAGACCCCGTAAGGCCAATCGCGCGTGGCTCCGCCTCAGCTCCGCCCCGGGCACGCGGCTCCATTAAATCCCGGGACCCGCAAAGCTGCGGGGAGGGTCGTGTGGACTCACCGCGGTGCTCCATCGCGGAGGTGTCTTTCTCACGCTGGCGGAGAAGCCCCCAGATTCTCCTGAGTGAGAGCCACGAGGCGCCGGGACGAGCCCCAGGGGGCGCCCTCCAACGGAAAGTAGTCGGGCTTCCTGCTGCCACTTGCCAGGATTTTGATTGGGGTCGCCTTTGCTTTTCCGTGGACAGTCCTTCCTCCGGCAGCAGATGCCCTGGGCGGGAAAAGAACTGGTTAGGGAGTGGAAAGGGCCTTAGCATGGAAGAGCAGAGCCCGAATACCTTCTTTGCCAGCCCTGTGACCTTGGGCACGTTATCACTTTTCTTAGACTAGCTCATGCTTTCTTTCAAAAAACCATTTGGACCTTTCTGAACAAAAGAATGCAAAGATGAACAGGAGCCGAGCAGAATGTTGGGAGCACGTAAACCAGCCCCGACGGTTATGATTTCCATTTTTTAAACGTGAATCTAGAGATTTTGTGACTCCAAGGACACTCAGCAATCTCTTGAGAGCCCCAAGACCAGAGTCCATGACACTGCTGCATCATAATCATACTCTGGGTGAGCTTTTGCCTCTGTGACATAGAACGGGCATCTCTCTCTTCTGTAGGAATCCTTATGAGATGTCAGTGGAGAAAATGCAAAATGTCTGACACTGGAAACCCGTCTTCATATGCTGTTACATCAGACCAGACGGTAGTAATTAAGAATCGTGTAGTAGGCTGGAGGCGGGAGAGGAGGTGTGAAGTGGTCTATATGGATTACAGTATTTTTAAGGGGGTTATTTTGTTATTTGCAGTTGTATCCAGCACTTTAAAGGTTTTACAAATAATAAAGGTTTTAACGAGCCTGTTTAATTTATACTTAATGGTTCTTTCCTACCATTTGCCTCGAGACCTCTTTCTTGCCCCTCTTCTCTGCTCTGTGTTGCAGCCGACTGACCCCTGCAGGGGGTAACTTATCAGTCATCCAGAACATCTGGAGTCAGACCCGGGTTTGGCCATAGGGAGGCAGTGGCTTTTTTTGTTCTTTCTTGCTCAAGCAGGTCTCCAGCTGAGATGGGGCTTCTCCATGGCTCCATCTCCTACTGGAGACGGCCCCAATTCCTGCAGGGTGATGCATGTCCCTGGGCTCCATGAATTCCACCTCCTCTTTTTGTCCCTCCAGTTTAGTTTGATGAGCAGCTTTGTGTTTTTGCTAATCTCTGGGCTGCCTCACTCTCCCCAACATGGGGCTTCACAGCCCTTCCATTACCCTTATCAATTGTGTCACCAAAACCCTGTATTACATTCTTTCTGTTTTAAATACTTAGAGGGGTTTCTGTTTTTCTAATTAAACCTTGAGTGGTACATCCAGTATTGTTCTGAGCACTTGGTAGACATTATTTCTTAGTCCTCACAACTCTTTTGGAGTAGATAATATTCCTAAAGAGCAAGAAGTTGAGCTTAAAGGGTTAGATTACTTGCCCAAGGTAATAATACTAATGATAATCCTATTTCATCAAATCTAGGATGGACATTTCCCCCCACATTATAATGTCCCTAAAATGGATATGCTTCCCATAACCAGCATCAATGTGAAATGAAAGCTGGTCCTGCTAATATTCAGACTGCACTGTTACCAGCAGAACATCCATGTTTAGAATGAGATCTAAACAAGACACTGCATAACTACAAAAATGACTTCATCTTCCTCTGAGCAATTGGTGCTTCTTTTATCAAAAAGTACTCTAGTCCTGTGTTCATCCTCCTGCCTCTTAGAAAAATATTATAAAGATACCCAGTCTCTGAACAGCCCCTGCTTGCTTCTTCCTTTCTTTTTTTTTTCCCTCCTTCCCTCACTCCCTCCCTTCCTTCCTTCCTTCTTTCCCCTCCCTCCCTTCTTTCCTCTCTTTTCTTTCCTTCTTTTTTTTTTTTTGAGACAGAGTTTCTCTCCCGTGGTGTCTGCTGTGGTGTCTCTGTGGCTTACAGCAACCTCAAACTCCTGGGCTCAAGCCATCCTCTTCTCTCACCCTCCCAAGTAGCTGGGACTACAGGCATATGCCACCATACCCAGCCAGTTTTTCTATTTTTAGTAGAGCTGGTCTCCTGAGCTCAAACAATCCACCAGCCTCAGCCTCCTAGAGTACTAGGATTTCAGGCCTGAGCCACCATGCCTGGCCCAGCCCCCTTCTTGACAGTATTCAGTCCAGAACAAGTCCCATTTCCCTAATCCCTCCACAGAACTGTGGGGACAAGCCCAAATTTAAGGAGTTTCCTTAGGGCACCCTGAGGGGTTTTCCCAGGCCGCATTCTCTTTTATTGCAGCAAGCTAAATAGAGTAACATTTTTTGGCTACAGGCATATTCCTAGTGACTTTTTTTTTTTTTTTTTTTGGAGACAGAGTCTCACTATGTCACCCTGGTAGAGTGCTGTGGCATTACAGCTCACAGCAACCTCTGACTCTTGGGCTTAAGTGATTCTCTTGCCTCAGCCTCCCAAGTAGCTGGGACTACAGGCGCCTGCCATAACACCCAGGTATTTTTTTGCTGCAGTTGTCATTGTTGTTTAGCAGGTCTGGGCCAGGCTCGAACCTGCCAGCTTCAGTGTATGTAGCTGGCGCCCTAACCACTGAGCTAAGGGTACTGCCCAGCACTAATTTTTTCTTAGTGTACATGAAAGAATGGTTCATTGGGCGGCACCTATGGCTCAGTGAGTAGGGCACTGGCCCCATATACCAAGGGTGGTGGGTTCAAACCTGGCCCCAGCCAAACTGCGACAAAAAATAGCTGGGCATTGTCGGGTGCCTGTGGTCCCAGCTATCCTGGAGGCTGAGGCAAGAGACTTGCCTAAGCCCAAGAGCTAGAGGTTGCTGTGCCACCGCGGCACTCTACTGGGGGCGACAAAGTGCGACTCTGTCTCTTAAAAAAAAAAAAAAAGGCTTGGCTCCCATAGCACAGTGGTTATGGTGCCAGCCACATACACCCAGGGTGGCAGGTTCGAACCCAGCCCCAGTCAGCTAAACAGCAATGACAACTGCCACAAAAAACAGCCAGGTGTTGTGGCAGGCACCTGTAGTCACAGCTACTTGGGAGGCTGAGGCAAGAGAATTGCCTAAGCCCAAGAGCTGGAGGTTGCTGTGAGCTGTGACATTACAGCACTCTACCCAGGGTGACATAGTGAGACTCTGTCTCAAAAAAAAAAAAAAATTAATAAATAAAATAAAAATAAAAAAAAGAATGGTTCATCTCGCAACCCATGGTGTCCTAGATTTAATGAAATATAGTTTGTTGCAAGGGCAGACTCTACCCCAGTTCTGTCCCTGTCCTTGTTCTTAACAGCATAGTGCCTCCCTGCCTCTTAGGGAGGTTTAAGTAGTTGTTAAAGTAAAAAAAAAAAAAGGATGGGTATTACTAGCCCTGAAGTATAGATAAAGAAACCAAACCAAGGCTTGGCGCCTGTGGCTCAAGCGGCTTAGGTGCCAGCCACATACACCTGAGCTGGCGGGTTCGAATCCAGCTTGGGTTCACCAAACAACAATGACGGCTGCAACCAAAAAATAGCCGGGTGTTGTGGCGGGCGCCTGTAATCCCAGCTACTTGGGAGGTGGAGGCTGGAGAATCACTTGAGCCCAGGAGTTGGAGGTTGCTGTGAGCTGTGATGCTACAGCACTCTATCCAGGGTGACAGTTTGAGGCTCTATCTCAAAAAAAAAAAAAAAAAAAAAAAGAGAAAAAAGAAACCAAACCTAACAACATGCAATTCACAGAATGCATCTATCTCACTGCAAAGCCAGGGCTCTTCCCTGTCACACCTGCTGCCGAGAGAGTCCTCTCTGTGCTGAGCTAGAAGAGGAAACTCCAGACCATCTTTGATGGTGTTATTAGGAATTTCCATCCATTGTCTACACAGTCAGTGCCAAACAAGTACTTGCTGAAGTAACTGGAATGGATGAAGGAACTGTGGAATCTTTTTAAATTTGTTTTAGAGACAGAGTCTCATCTTGTCACCCTTGGTGGAGTGTTGTGGCATCACAGCTCACAGAAACCTCCAGCTCTTGGGCTTAGGCAATTCTCTTGCCTCAGCCTCCCGAGTAGCTGGGACTAGGAATTGTGGAATCTTAATCTCCATGTGAAGAAGAGAGGGTAGAGCTTTGTTAGGCAAGTTATGTTTATATCTTGTCTTTTCATTTAGTGAATTTGGCCTTGGAACATGAGATTCCTAAAACGGGCAGGACTGAAGAGATATGAGAGATGAGAACCAGTTGTTTCTGCCCCAGGGATTGGCTGCAGCAGGCCACTCCCTCTGATGGCCTCTAGGCTGGAGGCCTGAGCTGGGGAGAAAGCATTTCCTTTTGGCACAGCTTTTACTGTTGATGGCATTCTGGGGTCCCAGTGGACGGCGAGTGGGCTGCTGTGAGTGGGGACAGCTGTGGAGCTACTAAAATGTGAGGGTTATAAGAGAAACACTCACTTTAATTCAAGTTGGTGGGAGGGGACTGGGGGAGCAGGGAGAATGGAAGGGGATTGGTATGCTCGCACTGAATGGGCACAATGTAAGGGTCTATGGCACATCTCCTGAGTGCAGGGTACAACTATAACAGGGACCTCACCTAACAAATGCAAACATTGTAACCTTATCATTTGTACCCTCATATTAATCTAAAAAAAAAAAAAAAAATGTGAGTGGATTGCTGCGGTGAGTGGACTAGACCAAACTCTAAATGAGGGGAGGGCTGTCTGAAGGCCAAGTAAGGGTGAGGGGCTTCACCCGTAACTGGTTGGGCATTTGCCAGTGGTCTTCAGCCAAAGCCATAATAAATATACATCCACGCTCTTTGCCTCAATAATCCTGCTGCCTAGTTACCCTAAAGTCATCCAAAAGTAGAAAATGACCCAAAACTATGTCACTAACAGTTCACTGCTTGAACTCTCCAGTCCCTAGAGTTTAGCACTGTCACTCCTAGGTGAAATTTTATTCAGCTGATACATGTGGTCAGAAGTCCCCTTCTCTTGGTTCCAGCATTAGTTGTAACACCTCTGTATGAAACTCAGCACATTGTACTAAAATTATTATTATTATTGTTATTTTGAGACAGAATCCCACTATGTCACCCTTAGGAGAGTGCTGTAGCATCACAGCTCACAGCAACCTCAAACTCTTGGGCTCAGCCTCCCAAGTAGCTGGGAGTACAGGTGCCCGCCACAATACCTGGCTATTTTTTGTTGCAGTTGTCATTGTTGTTTTAGCTGGCCCAGGCTGGGTTCGAACTCACCAACTTCAGGGTTTGTGGCTGGCACCGAAACCACTGTGCTACGGGCACCAAGCCTGTACTGTAATTATTTGTTTGCCTATGCCAGGCAGGTCTATTTTTTGTCCATCTTTACAGTTTCAGTATTAGCCCAGGACCTATGGTGTTAGCACCAGCATGGTGCTTGTACTTCAGGGTTCTTTTTGCAAAACTCTCAACTCAAACAGCTCGAACAAAATGAGGGATTTATTGGCTCATGGAACTCAAGGCAGGGCTGAATGGCCAATGGTGAGAAGGGCTGGGATATAAGCAGAATTTGGGAATAATCAGAGCTGGGATGTCAATACTACCAGGACATTTTTTTTTTTTTTTGAGACAGCGCCTCAAGCTGTCGTCCTAGGTAGAGTGTCATAGCATCACAGCTCACAGCAACCTCCAACTCCTGGGCTTGAGTGATTCTCCTGCCTCCTCCTCCCAAGTAGCTGGGACTACAGGCGCCCACTACAATGCCTGGCTATTTTTTGGTTGCAGCCGTCATTGTTGTTTGGTGGGCCCGGGCTGATTCGAACCTGTCAGCTCAGGTGTATGTGGCTGGCACCTTAGCCGCTTGAGCCACAGGCGCTGAGCCTGATATTTTTATTTTTAGTAGAGGTGGACTCTTGCTTGTGCTTAGGCTTGTCTGGAGCTCCTGTCCTCAAGTGAACCTCCCATCTCAGCCTCCCAGAGGATACAGGTGTGAACATCTTGCCCAGCCAAAAATATTTTTTTTAAAAGGGGAGGGAAAGTTGATCTATATTTTTATATAGAAAGGCATTAGGAGGTGCCAGTAGCTCAGTGGGTAGGGCGCCAGCCACATACACGCAGGCTGGTGGGTTCGAACCCAGACCCAACCAGCTAAACATCAATGACAACTGCAACAACAATAAAAAGTAGCCAGGCGTTGTGGTGGGCACCTGAGGTCCCAGCTACTCAGGAGGCTGAGGCAAGAGACTGTCCTAAGCCCAAGAGTTGGAGGCTACTGTGAGCTGTGACGGTACAGCACTCTACCCAGGGTGACATAGTGAGATTCTGTTTAAAAAAAAAAAAAAGGCATTAATGAATTTTAACTGATTGGGCAGCACCTGTGGCTCAAAGGAGTAAGGTGCTGGCCCCATATGCCAGAGGTGGCAGGTTCAAACCCAGCCCCGGCTGGAAAAAAAAAGAATTTTAACTGCCAAACTAATACATGTACTGTAATCCCAATTACGTTAAAAGTAGTTTCAATGTGATTATATATATAAGGAATTATAGGGTAGTGCCTGTGGCTCAGTGGGTAGGGCACCAGCCCCATATACCAAGGGTGGTGGGTTTGAACCCAGTCCCAGACAAACTGCAGCAAAAAAATAGCCAGGCGTTGTGGCGGGTGCCTGTAGTCCCAGCTACTCAGGAGGCTGAGGCAAGAGAATTGCCTAAGCCCAGGAGTTGGAGGTTGCTGTGAGCTGCGACACCATAGTACTCTACCAAGGGCAACAAAGTGAGACTCAGTCTCTTAAAAAAGAAAAGAAAAATTATATAACAACGAACACTAATAAGATATTAACATTGGTTTATCTCTAATTGGTGCAATTATGGCAATTTTTACTTTTTTTGTTTTTCAGGCTGAGTCTCACTTTGTTGTCCTTGGTAGAGTGCTGTGGCATCATAGCTCACAGCAAACTCAAACTCTTGAGCTCAAGCGATCCCCTTGCCTCAGCCTCCCAAGTAGCTGGGACTGCAGGCCCCTGCCACAATGCCCAGCTACATTTATTTATTTATTTATTCATTTACTTATTTATTTATTTATTTTAGCCAGGGCTGGGTTTGAACCTCCCACCTCCGACATATGGGGCCGGCACCCCACTCCTTTGAGCCACAGGTGCTGCCCTACTCATTTATTTTTGAGAGCCCAAGTTTGAGGTTGCTGTGAGCTATAATGCCATGGCATTCTACCGAGGGCAACAAAGTGAGATTCTGTCTCAAAAATAAATAAATAAATAAATAGGGCTCAGTGCCTGTAGCTCAGTGGTTAGGGTGCTGGCCACATACACCGGGGCTGGTGGGTTCAAACCCAGCCTAGGCCTGCTAAACAACAATGACATCCACAACAAAAAAATCGCCGGGCGTGGGGAGGCGCCTGTGGCTCAGTGAGTAGGGCACTGGCCCCATATACCAAGGGTGGCGGGTTTGAACCTGACTCAACCAAACTGCAACAACAACAACAAAATAGCTGGACATTGTGGCGGGCGCCTGTAGTTCCAGCTACTTGGGAGACTAAGGCAAGAGAATCGCTTGAGCCCAAGAGTTTGAGGTTGTTGTGAGCTGTGACGCTATGGCACTCTACTGTGGGCAACAAAGTGAGACTCTGTCTCAAAAAAAGAAAAAAGGTTAGCCCTTCTAGTCTGGCTCCCTAAATGTCTCATAGAGCAGGAATGATAAGTATTTGGCTCAGCAGGTTGATAGGTGGGCTTATCACTTCTAACTATTCCATCCCTCCTGTAAGTAGATTACGTGCCTAGCCTCCAAGCTTTCTGTGTCTCTTGAAAGGCAGTGACACTTCCACATCCCCTTCACTTTGGGCTTGGCCTTGTTACTTACCTAGGCCAATGGAATGTGAGCAGGAGGGAAGTGAGCAGCATCCCAGCAGAAGCTTTGTAGTATTTGTGGTGGGCTTGGCTCTTTGTGCTGGGGCCATCCATTCTGAACATGCCCCAGGCAAATCCTGTTTCTTCAGGTTGGGTCCTAGAATGAGACACACCTGGAGCCCACCTGCACCTAACTCGCAGTCTGTAGCCAAACCACATGTGAGCCCAGCTGGCCCATAGAGCTACAGTGGACACCCAGACCCGGGAGCAGGAAACAGATACTTGCTGTTGCAAGTGACTGAGTTTCAGGGTTGGTTGTTCTATAGCATTCCCCTGGCAAAAAGCTGACCAATACTCCAGATGCTGAATTCTCTCCCCAACTACCTTATTCTTTTTTTTTTTCGAATTCCATGGAGATAGAGGTGGCATTGGGGGACCAAGCCTCCTGGTTTTTCCAGGATTGTGAGATTTTCTGGAATTTGAGACTTTTCAGTTTTTATAAAGTAGCTTTGTCAAGATATAAATTTCATTCCAGCAGCTCAATTTGCAATCGCCAAAATGTGAAAACAGCCTAAATGCCCACCAACCCAGGAATGGATTAACAAGCTGTGGTATATGTATACCAGGGAATAAATACTATTCAACCATTAAAAACGATGGAGACTTTACATCCTTTGTATTAACCTGGATGGAAGTGGGCCACATTATTCCTAGAAAAGCATCACAAGAATGGAGAAGCATGAATCCTATGTACTCAATTTTGATATGAGGACAATTAATGACCTAGTACACAGTGGGGTATGAGGGGAGGGAAGAGCAGAGAGAGAGAAGGAGGGAGGGGAGGCGAGGTCTGGGTGTGTGACACATCTCTTGGGGGCAAGACACAATTGTAAGGGGGACTTTATCTAATAAATGCAATCAGTGAAACTGGTTTCTTGTACCCTCAAGAAACAATAAAATCCCCAACAATAAAAAATAATAATAAAATAAATAAATAGCTGGCACCTGTGGCTCAGTGAGTAGGGCACCAGCCCCATATAGCAGGCTGGACGGTTCAAACCTGGTCCCAGCCAAACTGCAAAAAAACAGCTGTGTGTGGTGGCGGGTGCCTATAGTCCCAGCTACTTGGGAGGCTAAGATAAGAGAATTGCCTAAGCCCATGGGGCGGCGCCTGTGGCTCAGTGAGTAGGGCATGGGCCTCATATACCATGGGTGGTGGATTCAAACTGAGCCCCGGCCAAACTGCAACAAAAAGCCGGGCGTCATGACAGGCGCCTGTAGTCCTAGCTATTCAGGAGACTGAGGCAAGAGAATCGCCTAAACCCAGGAGTTGGAGGTTGCTGTGAGCTATGATGCAACGGCACTCTACCAAGGGCAACAAAGTGAGAGTCTGTTTCTTAAAAAAAAAAATAAAAAAAAAATATAGAAATTTCATTCCAAAGACCAGGTGTGGTGCCTCCGCCTATAATCTTAGCACTCTGGGATTATACCCATCAGATGGGAATTGCTTGAGATGGATTGCTTGAGCTCAGGAGTTTGAGGCCAGCTGAGCTAGAGACCCTGTCTTTAAAACTAGTCAGGGGTTGTGGTGGGCACCTGTGGTCCCAGCTACTTGGGAGGCTGAGGCAAGAGGATCACCTGAGCCCCAGCGTTTGAGGTTGCTGTGAGCTGTGATGCCACAGCACTCACTTTACCAATGGTGTCAAAGTAAGACTCTGCCTCAAAAAAGAAAAAAAAAGTATTATATTCCATACAAATCACTTAATATAAATCCCTTAATATACACATCAGTGTTTTTGGTATATTCACAGGTGTTTGGCAGTCATCACCACAATCTAACTTTAGAACATTTTGTCCCTCCCAAGAACAGCCTCAGAACCATTAGCAACTACTCCTCATTCTTCTCCCTCCTCCCTAAGCCCTGAATAACCACTAATCTACTTATTGCCTCTATAAATTTGTGTATTCTGGACATATCTTTTTTTTTTTTTTTTTTGAGACAGAGCCTCAAGCTGTCACCTTAGGTAGAGTGCATCACAGCTCACAGCAACCTCCAACTCCTGGGCTCAAGCGATTCTCCTGCCTCCACCTCCCAAGTAGCTGGGCCTACAAGCACCCACCAAAATGTCAGGCTATTTTTTGGTTTTAGTTGTCATCGTTGTTTGGCAGGCCTGGGCTGGTTTCAAACCCTCCTGCTCTGGTGTATGTGGCTGGCACTCTAGCTGCTGAGCTACAGGCACGGAGCCAACAGGCTTCTTTGAATTCTCACAATAGTTTCTGGGTCCATTCGTGTCATAACATGTAGCTGTTGCTCAGACTGGTCTGGAACTGCTCAGTTCAAGTGATCCTCCCGCCTCAGCCTCTCAGGATTATAGGCGATAATCACTTCACCCGGCCTTCATTTCTTTTTATTACCAAATAATTGTGAATAGTGTGTATATAAGACCTTTTCATTCCGTTCATTGGTGCTGGGGATTCAGTTTATTTCCACATTTTGGCGAATGTGAACGGAACTGCTATGAACACGTACAAGTTTTTGTTTGAACATCTGTTTTTTTCAATTCTTTTGGTTATATGCCTGAGAGAGGAATTGTTGAGTGATACGGTAATTCTCTTCCACTTACTGGGGAACTGCCAAACTGTTTTCCGCATCATACTTTCCTACCAGTAGTGTTAAGAGGGATCCAATTACTCCACAGTCTTGCCAACACTTGTTATTGTCCATCTTTTATTTTTTTATTTTCATTTTTTTTTTTTACAGACAGAGTTTCACTCTGTCGCCCTTGGTAGAGTGCTATGGCGTCACAGCTCACAGCAACCTCCAGCTCTTGGGCTTAGGCAATTCTCTTGCCTCAGCCTCCCAAATAGCTGGGACTACAGGCGCCTGCTACAACACCCAGCTATTTTTGTTGCAGTTGCCACTGCTGTTTTAGCTGGCCAGGGTCGGGTTCGACCCCACCACCCTCGGTATATGGGGCTGGAGCCCTACCCACTGAGCCACAGGCGCCGCCCTGTCCATCTTTTATATCACAGTCTTCCTAGTGGGTGTGCAGAGGTATCACTTGGGGGGTTGTTATTCCTTCCCTTCCCGGCCCTTCCCTTCCCTTTCCCTCTCTCTTTTTTTTTTTTTTTTTGAGACAGAGTCTCATTTTGTCATCCTTGGTACAATGCCATGACGTCACAGCTCACAGCAACTTCAGACTTCTGGGCTCAAGCGATTCTCTTGCCTCAGCCTCCCGAGTAGCTAGAACTACAGGCCACAACCCGGCTATTTTTAGAGGCGGAGTCTCCCTCTAGCTCAGGCTGGTCTGGAATTCATGAGCTCAGGTGATCCATCTGCCTTGGCCTTCCATAGAGGTGGGATTATAGGCACCCACCACAATGCCCAGCTATTTTTCGAGGCGGTGGGAGGGGGGGTGTCTCACTGTAGCTCAGGCTGGCCTCAAACTCGTGAGTTCAGGTGATCTGCCCACCTTGGCCTCCCAGAGTGCTGGGATTACAGGCGTGAGCCACCACACCCGGTCTGCCTACAAAAGTTTTAATTTAGCTGTAATGCAACTTATCTATTTTTTCCTTTGGTCCCTTGTACTTTTGGTTTTGTACCTGCCAACCTCTTTGCTCATGGCAGAGATTTCTAATCAGTCATGGCATTCTTTCTCTCTGGCCCTGCATATCACCCACCTTGGCGCTGTCCTCAGCACTGTGCTATAGCTTTATAGTGGCCAGAAGCCCTCACTGTGGAGAGAAGCCAGCTGGATTCAGATCCGCACTGGTGCTAACACTTAATAGTGCTCTTTCTTCACCTCAGCCCTTTACCAGGCAAGCAAAATGCTGGGTGTAGGTGAGAGGAACTGAGAATGGAGCGAGAGGAGGAAGATGTGGATACGGCTGGTTCCACCAATCCTCTCGTGATGGGCCGGACTTCATGGGGGACCCCAGCGATCTGAGAGTTGAAAGAAGCCGCGTATACAGGAAACCTCTCCTGGATAACAAGTGCTCTTGCCCATGCCTCTCCCAGGCTGAAGCGATTCTCTTGCCTCCGCCTCCCAAGTAGCTGGGACTACAGGCACCTGTCACAACGCCCAGCTATGTTTTGGTTGCAGCCATCGTTTTTTTGGCGGGCTCGGGCTGGATTCCAACCTGCCAGCTCAGGTTTATGTAGTTGGCACCTTAGCCGCTTGAGCCACAGGCGCCAAGCCGGCCATGTCTCTTTCTCAAGCCACTGCTCTGCAACCAGTTCTATCCAGTCTCTATACACTCATAGGTACACCCTAATCACACCCAGCCCACACCTGTACCTCTTGCTTCTGGCCCTGAGGCTTCTCTGACACCTCAGTGTGGGACTCGAGTGAGAGCCTGCTGAGCACTAACACATGTGCATTCTAGAACTGGGGGGAATCAATGCCTGTGAGGCCAGTGTTGACTGGTGGGGAGGGGGGTTAATGAATAAATGCTTGTGTGTTGACATTTTGTCTCCCACTTCGTTTCCCCAAAGGATACCCAAAAAAAAGGAGTAAAAGAGGCCTATAATCCTAGCACTCTGGGAGGTTAAGGCAGGTGGATTGCTTGAGCTCAGGAGTTTGAGACCAACCTGAGCAAGAGCCAGACCCCATCTCTATTAAAATAGAAAAACTAACTGGGCATGGTGGCAGGAGCCTATACTTCTAGCTACTCAGGAGGCTGAGGCAAGAGGATCTCTTGAGCCCAAGAGTTTGAGGTTGCTGTGAGCTATGATGCCAGGGCATTCTACCCAGGCACAGAGTGCGACTCTTTATAAAAAAAAAAAAAAAAAAAAAAAAAAAAAGGCAGTGCCCGTAGCTCCGTGGGCCCTGGCCACATACATCCAGGCTGGTGGGTTCGAACTCAGCTTGGGTCAACTAAACAATAATGACAACTGCAACCAAAAAAATAGCCAGGTGTAGGGCGGCACCTTTGGCTCAGTGGGTAGGGCGCCAGCCCCATACACCAAGGGTGGCAGGTTCTAACCTGCCCCTGGCCAAACTGCAACAAAAAATAGCCAGGTGTTGTGGCGGGTGCCTGTAGTCCCAGCCACTCAGGAGGCTGAGGCAAGAGAATCACCTAAGCCCAGGCATTGGAAGTGGCTCTGAGCTGTGATACCATAGCACTTTACCCAAGGCCACAACTTGAGGCTCTGTCTCAAAAAAAAAAAAAAAGTCCAAATGAATTACCTTCATGTCCAAGCCCTTGGTGATCTGACCGCTGCTTGTCTGCTGTATTATATAGGATTCATCAATTGCAGGTGATAGAAACCAAGTGAAAAAGTGAGTCAAGTGCAAAAAGCAAAGTTTCTGCCCACGTATCTGAAAAGTTCTTGGCTACACTGGCTTGAGGTACAGTTGGATTGAGGAGCACACATGATGTTACCAGGAATGTCATTTCCCTCTTCCCCTCGGGTCTGTCACCTGCTTTTGTTTCATTTTCAGGCAGGTTCAGCTATAGGGTGGCAAAGATGAACACTACAGTGATTTCACACTTGTGAGCGGTAGCAAGCTCAACACACTGTGAGGCATCTTGTCCAGAAAATTCCAGAGAAGTTCCGAGTACACATCTCATTACCTTGGCTGGGTCACATTCCCATCTCTGAACTATGGTCGCGACTCTTCTTTTTTTTTTTTTTTTTTATTATTTTGGCAGTTTTGGGCCGGGGCTGGGTTTGAACCCGCCACCTCCGGCATATGGGGTCGGCGCCCTACTCCTTTGAGCCACAGGCACCGCCGGGTCGCGACTCTTCTTGTCCACTCCTGAAGCTTGGAGGTCTGGGGGGCACCCTGCTTGTACTGTCTCTGAGAGTGATGAGTGGGAGTTTCCAAAGGATATTTGGAATGATACTGTTATAGAAGAAGGATGTGCCATATCCCATCACCTGTCAAACAGCTATGTCCCTTTTCTTTCTTGCCAAGAGCCCCAGCTGTGTTTGGCTGGAACATGGTAAAGGAGAAGCCCTCACTCAGTCTCAGGAGAAGAATCGTATCTGGTCCCACCCGAGTCCTGGGATCTTTTCCTTTTGTGGTGTTTGGTTTATGGGTCTGCATGTGACCTGGCTCAAGCTAATAAGAATCTAAGGGACAGTCTGCTGGGGGGACTCCTGGGAAAGATTTTCCTCCCTGAGAACATGAGTGAGACTATCAGGGAGACGCTTCTGTTTACCTTCTTTCCTTCTTGTAGCAGCGGACAAGTCACAAAGCGGGATGTAGAAGGCTGGGTGCGGGGGCTCATGCCTGTAACCCCAGCACTTGGGAGGCTGAGGCAGGTGGATTGCCTGAGCTCACAGGTTGGAGACCTGAGCCAGGAGTGAGACCTCGTCTCTAAAAATAGTCGGGTGTTGTGGCAGGCGCCTGTAGTCCCAGCTACTTGGGAGGCTGAGGGAAGAGAATCGCTTGAGCCCAGGAGTTTGAGGTTGCTGTGAGCTGTGACACCACGGCACTGTACCCAGGGTGACAAAAGTGAGACTCTGTTAAAAAAAAAAAAAAAAGAAACAAGGCTGTATGTAGAGCAATAGCTAAGGTTTATCCCGTGCCTCAGTGAAGGCATCAGCCCCAGACAGCAGGAGTGCTCATCTTTAAAGGATTTGGTAGGGTAGGAGGGGGAGGGTGTCATTTTGGTGTGCTAGTGGCTGTTGCCAAGTGTGGTTCCGGCTGGATTGCTGCTGAGACTGGTTCCCTTGTGGTTTAGCCTGCCCTGGAGCCATTGTGCCCATTAGTTTCTGGCTCCTTCTGGATGGGTGCCACAGGGTGGTTCCAGCAGAGGTCACGGAACAGTGAAGACGGTGTGCCTTATGCTCAAAATGGAGTGGCCTCTGCTTGTTCCGTTTTTCGAGCTCCTTCGACCACCCTATCCTTTCAATGGATATTGGCATGTGAGGACCAGAAGTTTAAAGCCGTGACAGCCATCTTGAAACCATGAATGGAAAACTAGGAGTCATAGAAAAGTCAGCCTGTCACACTGCCTTTGTTGAGTAGCTGAATTATCTGCCCTTAGTGCCTCCTGTTATGACTTTTTTTGTTTGTTTGTTTGTTTGTTTTGTTTTGCTGTTGTTGCAGTTTGGGCAGAGGCTGGGTTTGAACCCTTCACCCTCGGTATATGGGGCTGGCACCCTACTCACTGAGCCACAGACGCCGCCCCCTGTTATGACTTTAAAATAGGGCTTGGTGCGGTGGCCTTCACCTTTGACCCTGGTACTCTGGAAGAACAAGGTGGAAGAATTGCCTAAACTCAGGAGTTCGAGACCAGCCTGAGAAAAACAAGACCCTGTCTCTACTGCAAATAGAAAAACTAGCCGGGTGTTGTGGTGGGTGCCTGTAATCCCAGCGACTCGGGAGGCTGAGGCAGGAGGATCGCTGAACCCAGGTGTTTGAGGTTACTAGCTCTCTACCCAGGGTGATGGAGTGAGACTCTGTCTCAAAAAAAAAAAAAAAAATTAAAAACAAATAAATAAATACAAAATAGAAAAACTGGCTGGGCGTGGTGGCTCACGCCTGTAGTCCCAGCACTGTGGGAGGCCGAGGCGGGTGGATTGCCTAAGCTCAGAGATTCGAGACCAGTATGAGCAGCAGTGAGCCAGAGTAAGACCCCGTCTCTACTAACATCAAAAACAGCGGGACAGAGCATAGCAAGAGGAAGAAGAAAATGAACAACAAAAAAGAGTACTTCAAACGAAGAGGAATGTACAAGCAAGCTGAAATTAAAAAACATAATAAATAAATAAATAAATAATAGAAAAACTAGCCAGGCATCATGGAGAGTGCCTATAGTCCCAGCTACTCGGGAGGCTGAGGGAAGAGGGTATTTTGAGCTCAAGAGTTTGAGGTTGCTGGGCAGCACCTGTGGCTCTGGTCCCATATGCCGGAGGTGGCGGGTTCAAACTCAGCCCCGGCCAAAAACTGCAAAAAAAAAAAAAATAATAATAATAATAAATAAAATAAAACACACATTTAAAAAAAAAAAAAAGAGTTTGAGGTTGCTGTGAGCTATGATGACACGATGACACTCTACCTAGCGGGACAGAGTGAGACTTTATCTCAAAACAAAACAAAACAAAAATTAGGGCTGGGCGTAGTAGCTGATACCTGTAATCCTAGCACTCTCAGAGTCTGAAGGGGAGGATTGCTTGAGCTCAGGGGTTCGAGATCAGCCTGAGCAAGACTGAGATGCTGTCTCTAAAAAAAATTTTAAATAACATAAGATCCACATTTTAAAGTATACAATGCTGTGGCTTTTAGTACATTCACCACAATGTTGTAAAAACATTACCGCTATCTAGTTCCAGAATGTTTTCAGCACCTTAAAAGAAAACCTCTACAGCCATGAAGCTGCCACCCCCAGTTTTCCTCACCCTCGGCCCTGGGCAACTGGCAATCCACTCTCAACTCTAGGAGTTTGTCTGAGTATTTCCCTTAAATGGAATAATACACTGTGTGGCCTTTGTGTCTGACTTCTTTCCCTTAGTGTGATATTTTCCAGGCTCATCCGTGTTGTGGCATGTGGCAGAGCTTCATTCCTTTTAGTGGAGGTATAATATTCCACTGTGTGCATACACTATGTTTTGTTTATCAGTTGATGGACATTTTTTTTTTGAGATGAAGTCTCTTTGTGTTGCCCTGAGTAGAGTCCTGCGGCATTTTATCTCCCAGCAACCCCAAACTCTCGGGCTCAAACAATCTTGCCTCAGCCTTCCAGTAGCTGGAACTATAGACTCCAGCCACATGCCAGCCATTTTTTTGTTTGTAGTTGTAATTGTTGTTTGGCAGGCCTGCGCTGGATTTGAACCCATAAGCTCCAGGGTATGTGCCCTGGAGCCCTAGCTGCTGAGCTACAGGCGCCAAGCCTTCTATTAAGTTTTAAACTTTTTCCTAACATAATTGATGCTATTAAAAATGTTTTAAAGTTTTGTTTTGGTGTGTTCAGTGGCTCGTGCCTGTAATCCTAGCACTCTGGGAGTCTGAGGCAGGTAGATCGCCTGAGCTCATGAGTTCGAGACCAGCCTGAGCAAGAGTGAGACCCCCATCTCTACTAAAAAGAGAAAAATTAGCCACGTGTTGTGGCAGGTGCCTGTAGTCCTAGCTATTCGGGGGCTGAGGCAGGAAAATTGCTTGAGCCCAGGAGTTTGAGGTTGCTATGAGCTAGCTGGGTGTAGTAGGATGACACTCTATCCTGGGCAACAGAGTGAAATTCTGCCTCAAAACAAAAGGACAAAATTTTGTTTTAATATTTCATCCTTATCTATTTGGAGGTACTATTATTATATGATATAAGGGAGAGATCCATTTCCATCTTAACTCTCATTTGTAAAGATCACTAGGTTTTTTATCTCCGTTTTTTTGAACAATGCCTCCTTTTTCCAGTGGCCTAACAAACCATGTCTGCCATTCATCAAAGTTCCATACAAAGCATGGGTCTGTTTCTGAGTCATTTGATTTAACCACTGCTCCCCCAATTCTTCACGTTGTGAAGTACTGTGGCTTCCTAATAAGTTCTGATCCCTAGTTGGACAAGTCTCTCTCTCTGCTTTTCTTTTATCAGAAAAGTCTTGACTATCATTGATTTTAATACTTCCTTGTAAGATTTAGAATAAATAATCATAAAAGTTTACACGAAAAGTTCTGTTTTCTTTTGTTTTTGAGACAGTCTTACCTTGCCCCAGCCAAAAAGTTCTATTGGAATTATTTGGATTGCATCAAATTCACAGATTAGTTTGGGGAGAATTGATGTTTTTACAATATTAGTCTTTCTGTTCATGAACATGGTATTTCTATTTGTTTAGTATTTCTAAAAATAGTATCACAGGATCTTTAGGAGATAATTAAGGTTAAATGAGGTAATAATAATGGGGCCCTAATACAATAGGCCTATGGCCGTAGCAGAAGGAGGAGAAAGGGAAGAGAAGTCGAGGAAGAGGATGAAGAGGAGGAGGAGGTAGAGGAAGAGGAGGAAGAGGAGGAGGAGGTAGAGGAAGAGGAGGAGGAGGAGGAGGAGGTAGAGGAAGAGGAGGTAGAGGAAGAGGAGGAGGAGGAGGAGGAGGTAGAGGAAGAGGAGGAAGAGGAGGAGGAAGAGGAGGAGGTAGAGGAAGAGGAGGAAGAGGAGGAGGAGGAAGAGGAGGAGGAGGTAGAGGAAGAGGAGGAGGAAAAGGAAGAGGAAGAGGAGGGGTAGGAAAAGGAAGAAGATGAGGAGGAGGAAAAGGAAGGGAGGAAGATGAGGAGGAAGAGGAGGGGGGGAGGAAGAGGAGGGAGAAGAGGAAGAGGTAGTAGAGGAGGAGGGGAGAGTGGCGGGGGAAGAGGCGGAGGACGGGGAAGAGGCGGACCGGGAGGTGGCGGAGGAGGAGGAGGG
>CAUYPK010039940.1:0-12398 GCA_963574355.1 Loris lydekkerianus | reverse complement strand
GGGGGGGGCGCGTAATTAAATTAAAACAAAAAAAAAAAAACAAAACATAAACAAAAAAACAAAAAATCGGAACAAAAAAACACAATTGGGTGTGTTTGATTTATTTTTATTTTTTTTAATTTTTTTTTTATTTTTTTTTTTTTTTTTTTATTTATTTATTTCTTTTTTTTTTTTTTTTTTTTTTTTTTTTTTTGCAGTTTTTGGCCAGGCTCGGCTTGAACTCACCATCTCCCACCTCTGGCATATGGGGCTAGCACCCTACTCCTTTGAGCCACAGACGCCACCCAATGATGGCATAGTTTTCTATCCAGGATAGGAAGGGATTGTAGGAAAAGCCTTCCTCTCTCAGAGCTGTGAGCTTTTCCTTGGGGTTTGCTGCTGTTTCTGCATCTTCTATTTTGGGGGTATATTGAAGGTCTGGGCTGCCATGGCAGCCGAGCTAGCATCCTACCAAATCCATATGTTTGAGTTTTAATAAATAAATTAAATTAAGCCAAAATAAGTCTACAGTGTAGAGACCTTTCAAATTATTTACTGTGCTGTCACTTTGGGTTCATTGATGCTTATTAATATTTCAAATTTAGTGATAAACACCATTTATAAGCTAAATAAGACATTATTAACACAATACTAGCAGAAATGTGCAAGGACACTGCTAATCCAAGGTGAAAAATGCGTTATTGAATGAAATTTAATTAGTAAATTTTGTTCTTTTAGTGGCTTATATATCGCATTTATGAAAACGAACACAAATATGATCCAGGCAATCTTTGCAGAGAGAAAATGTCATTGATAATCTAACTTCACTCCTACTCTTTAAAGCAGATGCAGAATGAAAATTGATGTCCTGATCTCTTGCCAGTCAAAAGACTTTCTAGTCTAATAATAGCTAAACAGTGGAGAAATGCCTTGTGTAGAGCTCTGGCAGGTGTGAAGAAGGGTATCTTGTGAGAATGAGTTGTAGACCTTTTTCTTATGGCAATCCTTTGGGCAGTGTGTGTCAAAGAATTAGATTGCTATATGGTTTGCTTAGTTGGCCAAGTCTAACTTCTCTGCATTATTTGTTCTGATTCCCCAAGGGGGCAACGTGACTTTAGTAGAAGTGGCAGGACTTAAAATTATATACTCCTAGGCTCAATCTTACTACTTCTAGTTAGACCCTTTACAGAGCGTATGTTTTTAAAATAAATACATTAGCTTCCTCATCTCATTAACCGACCCAGTAATTGCATGAGGATAGTTACTAATATGATCTCTATTTTATAGGTAAGGCAAGTGTGGCTTCAAGTGCCTCAGCTACTTGTTCTAGGTCACACAGTTAATAATTTAAGTTCTCTGCATTTTTTATTTTCTTATCCATACAAGGGAAGTAATGATAGTGCCTACTTGATGGTGGCATTTCAAAGATTAAATCAGAAAAAGTTTGCAATGCATTTGACAGGTATATTCACTTTCTTACTTTCTGGAAACATCTTGAAAAGGACAAAGAGGGCCAGGGACCAGAAGTCTCATTTCCAGGTGGCCAATATAAGGTATCTCTTGACCTCAGCTCTCTGAAGGGAAAATAGAATGCCTACCAGGGTTGTGAAAATCAGCCACAGGGGGGTGCTACACGAGTGTAAAATGCTAGCCTTGAGTGGGGGCTAAATTGTGTTGACAGAGATGTGGGGAGATGCAAGAGATGGCTGAGATTAATTCTGTGGGAGCATTTCTCTGCAGAAAGAGATGAAAGGTAAGTGCAGGCACTCTCTAAATTACTCACATCTAACTAATAAACAACCTGTTCACACAAACAACTGGGTGCACCTCCTTTAAGCACCCACCCCAACAAGCCATGCCTGAGATTCTGTCCCTCTGGATAACATCTTTCTGGAACCTGCCAACCTGCTTCCAGTCACTGATGTGACCCTGTAGCAGTCAGGGGTCCTCAAACTGCGGCCCGTGGGCCACATGAGGCGGTATGATGGAATTTGTTTATGTTTTGTTTTTTTACTTCGAAATAAGATATGTGCAGTGTGCATAGGAATTTGTTCATAGTTTTTTTTTTAAACTATGGTCTGGCCCTCCAATGGTCTGAGGGACAGTGAACTGGCCCCCTGTTTAAAAAGTTTGAGGACCTCTGCATGGAGAATCACCTGACTTCAGCTGTCCCCTTTCCCATCCCCTGTTTTCCCCCACAAAGGAGCCTGGCCCTGGCCCATGTCTCAGCACTCCAGCTAGCCTCAGCCAGCCTCAGCCAGCCTCAGCCATGCTCACCCATGTACGTCCTTTCATACTGTTGAGACATCTGCCTTTCTTTTTTTGCTATGACCTTGGTAAACCAGGAGCATCATCCAAAGGTGATAACATAGATGCATTTGGTAGGGAGCTACCTAAGGTAAGGAAACTGTGGGAGGATTTATTTATTTTCTTTTTAAAACAAACCATGTTTAAGTTTTCCTCTTTTTCACATGAACCTCGGATGCACAGAATTAGATTATTTATAATCAGTGGTCCATGATACACTCTCAGCATTCTGTAGTTTAGACTCCCTTTATTTTTATTTAATAAAATGTAGTATAATAAGCAACCAAAGATCCTCAAAGGCCCTTCCCAGACACGTCACATGCATGCATGTGCATACATATACGTGCAGAGCTAAGGTGGGTGTCAACTATATCTTCATCACACAATCCCTCCACCTGTCTGTTTTCCTACCTATCTTCTGCTCCAGAGCAACCATCACTCAGGATTCATCCTATTCATCTTTATACAATTTCATCACATATATATGACTCCCTAAAATAATTTTTTATTTTATTGTTTTTCATATTCATAAAAAGGACATGCATTATGACAGTATGTGGGGAAATTTTTTCACTTACTGTATTTTTAAGATCTTCCATATTTTCGTGTGTTGCTATAGTTCATTTGCTTTGATGGACATGTATATTATTCTAATTTATGAAAATTGCTCAATTGATTTATCCATCTTTATGTTGATGGGTATTTGGTTTGAATTGATGGTTATTTCCTGTTGTGAACAATCTAGAACTTTGGTCCCCAACCCATGTGGCAAGGGCCAATACTAGTTCATGGCCTGGTAGGGGCCATGCTGCACAGCAGGAGGTGACCAGTGTGAGCAAGTGAAGCTTCACCTGTATTTACAACTTCTCCTCATTGCTCACATCACTGCCTAAGCTCCACTCCTGTCACATCAGCCGCTGTGGCGTTAGATTCTCATAGGAGTGCCCAGCCTACTGTATACTGCATATGTGTGAGGGATCTAGGTTGTATGCGCCTTATGAGAATCCAATCCCCCCCGCCATCCACCCATCCCGGGCGCTTAGTGAGTGAAAACATTGTCTTCCATGAAACAGGTCTCTGGTGCCGAAAAGGTTGGAGATTGCTGATATAGAACATATATACTGAGGAGTGGAATTTTGAGTAACAGAGTTTGGGAATGTTTATGTACAGTTTGGGAATGTTTAAATACAGAAGGTATTAGCTGGGCAGGTTGGTATGCATCTGTAGTCCCAGCTACTGGGGAGTCAGAGGCAGGAGGACTGCCTTGAGTCGAGGAGTTCAAAGCTGCAGTGAGCTATGAACAAGCCACTGCAGACCAACTTGGGTAATAGAGACTCTGTCTCAAACAAAAACAAAAACAAAAACAAAAAAAACAAAAACAAAAACGAAAAAACAGATTGCCAAAATGCTTCCCAAAACATCAGTTTGTTTATACTCTCACCAGCAATGTGGAAGGATCCCGAGGAATCACAGCTTCTCCAGCACTTAGTAGTGTTAGGCATTTCAACTTTTGTAGTAGATCCTGTGTACAATGCTAGGATGCTGTAGTCTTTTGAATCTATAGAACACGTCTTCACATGTGCTTCTTCTGGGCTGTTATGGCTGCTCATTTGTTTTGCCCATTTTTCAAAAAGTGTTGCTGTGTCTTTCTCATTGACTTATTGTTAGGAGTTCTTTAAATATTCTTGACATTAATTTTGGTCAGTTTTATGAATAGCTCCATTTTTAATCTTATCGAGATAATTAGTTCAGAGAATAAAGGCAGTATGAATTTCTTTTATCCTTTGATCAAATAAACCCTCTGTTCTCGACCTCACTTCACCGCCTTTAATCAACCCTGCAAGACTAGCAGATGGAGTGATGTTGCAGCAGGACCAGAGAGATGCTATCTTCATTAGCTCGTTCTGAGAGGAAAGGACAGCACCAGTAAGGCCTGAGGCACAAGCTTCATTTTATTTACTCTAAAAAAGAGGCAGAGCAGCCCTCCCCATTTCTGTCCAGGTTTAATTAATGCACTTTCTTGATGCCTTTAGTGGTTTCTCAGAAACGAGGCCCATCTTTCTCCAGAGTCATCAGAGAATTACAGATGAGTTGTCTTTCTCTCCGTACTTCCCTTGGCAGAGATGAGACCAACACTGGAAAAGGCATATAGGGATTCATTATTCATGCAGATGAGTCTCACAATTCAATAGAGCTAATTAGGAAAATGATGGAGTAAATTAGCACTTTACGCAAGTATATTAATATTAATAAAAGTGCCATTTTACCCCGAGGTTGAAACACAAGAGGAGGAGAACACAGCTCTGACTGGTGAGTCATGGGTCGACCTGGCTGGTTTCCAGAACACTGACCATCCTCATCCATCCTGGATGGAGAACTTCACAGTCCTTATCCGTCATCAAAATTCTGTCCTAAAAAAAAAAAAAAAAAAAAAAAAAAGAGATGGAGATACTTCCAGAGCATGGATAAACTGTTTTTGTTTCATTATTTTGGCTGCTTGAAAGCAAATTCTACATTTCCCACCTTGTTGACAATAATCACTAGCAGCACATCATTGTTCATATGGCAATTTCAAATCCATTATCTTGTGGAAGTCCCCCAGCTAACGTAGGAGGTAAAGCACTAGTGTTTTCCCATTTATGATTTAATAATTTGTCCACAGGTCTTTATGTTATTCATTTCTCTTTATATCTATTCCCATAACCACTGCCTGGACCCTCAAACATTCCTGGTCTCCAGCTCTTGCCCTCTAAGCTTCATTGTCCTAATTGTGGTTGGAGTAAACATTTGGAATTGCAATGTACATACAAATATATCATGCCTGGGCTAGCTACAAATCTTTCCCTAGTTCAACCTTGCTTTCAGAATTGGCTCATGAGGATTTTCAGAGCCTGCTGATTATTTCTGCCTCCTCCTCATGGCTGGCCAGTCCTACGTCTACCTTTCCTTCTACTATAATCTGGTCACAGAGAATTGCTTGCTTTTCCAAGTTCCTGCAAAGACCTCTTGCTCTTTAGGTTCTCATGTCTTTCTGAAGCTTCTTCCCTCTGCCACATCGCCCAGCTCCTTGGGGAATAAACATAGAACTCCTTCTTTCTCAAATGCTTCCCTTCAGCCATCTCCTTGCAAACATTGTGTTGTCAAGGAATGTTCGAATTTTCTTCTCATCACCTCTCCATGGGTTAATATTTCTTAATCAAGAACCAGTCTTCTTCACAAGGTGGTCAATTCCTAGAGGACAGGGATCAGGGCTTATACACCATGATATTCCCACTGGCAAGCAATTAGTTGACGTAAAGTGCTGCAGAAGAATGGAGAGATATATGAGAGTGTGCATGAATCACACGGGCCCTTGGAGAGGCAGATGTAAGACCCTGTCTGGAAATCCTTGCTCTTTCCCATATTCACATTGTCATCTTGATACATTTTTGGCTAATTCCTCTTAGGCTTTTTGTTTGGATAACCTGTGAGATTATTCATTAGCTGGAGCTTAAAAGGTTCAAATTTTACAAGACTCATTATTGGAATTCTTTCCACATCATCAATAGATTTGCTTAATTTGTCTCCAGAGGGTACTGGGAATCTATAGGGAACTTCCTATTTTAGTTTACTGGATTTTCTTTTTCCCCAATATAATTATCTGTGCTGTACTAATCATTTTCGTTTTGGTATTCTAAATTCTAAGTCAAGTTTCAATCTCCATTTCATAGAAGAAAATCTTTCTCAGTAGATCCAGAATCCTTACAAACTTGATTTCCTATATTATTTCCAAATTCAAATGATTTACTTGTTTGAACAATCCTTGATTCCATCCAAAAGCACACTCACTGCTTGGGTCACTTGTTAATGATCCAGACAAAATGCTAGGTATTCATTCTCATTTGGGGATTGAATTTGGTCATAGGCCACATTCTCAAACCTATGATTTTTAATTTTCAGTTCTAACTAAGGAAACTTCCTTTTCTCTTACCCCCTTGACTGTGTGCTGGCCAGTGACATATTTCTTGCTGTGACCTTTACTGAGTGTGGGATAGTCATTAGCTGACTTAAAGTCCACAATTTCTTCATCTGCAAAACAATTATTATACTTTTCTTTACCCAGAGAGTATTTGTTGAGTTACTCCTAGGGTAGTTTGTTTTAAAAAAAATCAAATGATATATTTGCAAACTATACTATGGGAAGACTACGGGTGCTGAGGCCACTTGCATTAGCTTGAAGGAAAGTCCAAAAGGAGTTTCTAGGCAGAGTTGAAGGTTGAGGAGTGTTCTGAGGAATGAGTGACAGTTGGCATCAGAAAGATATTCCAAGTGGTGGTACAAGTGTGTTTTAACAGTCTGACATACTATCCTGAATGCTCCTTTCAGGGGAAAAAAAATAAAATAAAATAAAGAATAAATAGTCCAGGACAGAAAACAAAGAAAGCAAAACTGTTGTAGGAAAAGATAGAAAAGAAAATCCAGAAAGACAATTGAAAAATCAAGAGAAGGTGTGTTTAAATTAGAAGAACAGAAAGATTTATCGTGGGAAAGGGGGATAATAAACCTATTAGGAGCAACAGGGGAAAGTAGATTTGGAAATATGGAGATGTGATAGGCAGAATTCTAGGGTGGATCTAGTATAATCCCTAATTGTAATCCTTTCCCTTGGAGTGTAGATGGGACCTGTAGGACAGGATTTCACACTCATGATTAGGTTATATTAAAGCGGAAAGGAAAGAGGTTTTGTATATGTGATTAGGGTCCTTAAGCAGTTGATTCTAAGTTAATCAAAGGGGAGATGAGATACTCCTGGTTGGCTCTGAGCTGCCCAGGTGAGACCTTTGAAAGAGAAGGACTTGCAGTGAATGGGATGTCTCTTGCTGACCTTGAAGAAGCAAACAATCATATTGTGAACTGCCACTGGAGGGTCCTTATAGCAAGAGCCTAAGGTGGTGTCCTGCAGTTGAGAGTGGTGACTTGCTAACAGCCAGCCGGAAAACAGGAAGCTCAATCACACAACTGCAAGGAACTGAACTCCACCAACAACCAGTAAAGCTTAGAAGAGGATTCTGAGCCTCACGTGAAAATCTTAGCATTGAGCAACCCATACCTTGATTTCATCCTAGTGAGACCCCCAAGTATAAGTTTAAGACCCCCAACCAGGAGTGCCCAACTAACTCCTGGTTCCCAGAAACTATGACAAACAAATTTGTGTGTTGTTTGAAGTTGATACATTTGTCGTAACGCATTTTATAGCAGTAAGAATCAAATACTGATGGTCACAGGTGTCCTGGGCTGGAAAGATTCAGCGGAAGGAAAGACAGATCATGTATGTTAAAAAATACATAAAAGGTGATGAATTTATGATGGGGAGAGAGGATTGAAATAAACAGCCTTCTCTTGGTGTGATGAAAGGCGCAGGTGTCTTACAGGAAGAACCAAGGACAGAAAGGGGGAGAGATTCTGGCGATTAGGCTGAGCCTTTGGGAGTGTGTTTACAGTGGTTATGCCACCAACAGAGCAAGGGAACAATGATAATAGCAGAGGACAAAAATGTGAGAAACTAGAGTCAGTCGCACGGGTTTTCAAATTCAACAATGACACAAGGTGACAGACGTCAGATATTTGATGCAATTAACTGGACTCTCGAGATTCCTACTGTAAATATCGTATAATATTTTCAAGCCAATCAAGGCAGAGGCAGCAGGTATCTCTGAAGCTGGCTAATGTTCACTGCTTGGGGTCTCATCAGCAATCAGTGGTCCTTGGTTGGGACTCTGAGAAGGCTGCTGGTGTAGGCAGTACACACAGCAATAAACAACGCTGGGATTGCATGTCCACCATTAGAGTGCCCATGCGGCTTCACCAGTTGGTCACTTTACCCTGGGAAAGTTACATTTTAAAGCCCTATTTTCTTTCCCACCTATGAAGAGGAAAATAATGGTTAACAATGTCTATTGCTTCATACTATAAGGATTAAAAAAGATCATAAATATTGTGATCCCTTGTAATACACTTGTGTCTTGGTACGTCTTCTTCTGTGGACCAAATAGTAAGTGCTGTGTCTTCGTTTCCCCAACATATCCCCGAAGGGATATGTTGCCTATTTACTGAGATTACTTTGTAAGTACTTAATAAATATTTGTGAAATTCATCTTGAATGAATAATAACAGAGTTGTTATAAGGCCTCCAAGAGCTCTATTTCTGAAAAATAATGTGTTTGATAAAACTTAGCTATCATTGCAAGTTGTGTTTGGGCAGATGTGACACTGTGGTGCGGACTGCGGCATACCAAACATGAGTGTGGCTCTGTGACTTTCTGGCCTTGTCAAAATCACCTGCTAGATAATCCTAAGCCCCACCAGAAGAAGGTACTTTCCTGAATTTTGGGCTTCTGCAAAACTCAACACTAGTGGTAGAGGTAGAATTATTAGGCTTCAAGAACAATGTAAGGTTGTGACCTTCTAGGGAACATCCAAGGAATCTGGGCAATTCTAAACTCAATGCATTGTAACCTGGGAAAGTGGCTGGCATGCAGTATTACTTACGAACATGATTGCTTAGAGTCCCCTTTAATCTCCCTGTTTGTTTTCCTTCTCCTTTACCAGTGGAATGTTAATGGACAATCAGCAGAATTGGCTTAGCCTCACCAGTACACACAGCCACGTGTGAGCTGATACTTTTTAATTAAAAAATATATGTAGATGCACAGAGTGCCTCGTGGAACACATGGTATGAATAAAAGACTTTGCTGGGTAATATGGGAGACAGGGAAGAAGAAATAGCAGACACTCTCAAAGTACTTGAGCTATTCAACTATTGTTTGGGGATGAGGTAATAGAAAAATAAGACGTGATCTCTGTTTTCCAGGAGCTTAGAGAATAAATAAGACAGGATAATAGACGATTCTACTGCCGGGAAGCATGGTGTTGATAGGCAGCTGCTCACCAGACTGCATGGCTGCAGGAGTCCAAATTTTGCCTTTTTCATTTTGTGTGGCTGGTAGCTGGTGCAATGCCAACAGAGAATCAGAATTCCATATTTACTTCTTAAGTAACTGAGTGACTTTGGTTAAAGCAAAAACTCAATGGAATTGGCACGAGGCCTGGACCAGTCCCAAAAGCATTTAGCTGGCATTGTCCTTGGGTGCTGGCTCTAGCTCTATTTTTCTTTGCAAGCCATGGTGCTGTGAGAGACTTTGCTGCCCTGCTTGGGAAAGGGCACTTGGCAATGGCTTTAGCAGGGATGTTGATGTGGAGAGAAGCTGGGATTACTCTCCTCTGAAAGCAACTTTGGAAGCTGGAGGGGGGCAGTGCCATTCTCCCTGTGTGATTGAAGACCAAGTACACCACCAACAGCTGTTCAGAGACAGGAAAGGCAGCTTTATTCAAAATGCCATCATAATTTGGCAAGGAGCGCTCCAATCAGTAGCCTTCCTAATGCATGTAATTGTTATGCAAATAAGCTACAGCACATTACCCAGCCTGGGAACTGGAGTATCAGCTCCATGGTTTACAAGGGGCCCAGGGGCCCATGAACACTCTGGCTCCTGTCCCGCCCTGGGAGAGGGGAGGGAGCACTGAGTTTTCTTGATGCTTGGCTTATGGAGAACTGGTTTCTTAAAGTTGACGGGTGGAGTGAAGCTGATTCTTTACAAAGTGAAAATATCTGAGTTTAATAAGATGATCGAGGCCTGGATTTTTTCTTTCTGCCTGTAAATATCAGTAACAGAATATTAGAGCTGAACATGGTTTTAGAGACAGCCAGGTATCCAAATCCCTTATATTTTGGAGGGAGAACGGAGGTCCAGAGTGGTGTAGTCACTTATCCAAAAAATACAGCATTCTTGCTCCCTAGTTCAGGACCATTTTAGGACAAAGTCCACTGTCTTTTAAGCTTGGGCAGCTACAACTTATTTTGTTTTTCTTAAAACTTTAAGCCTTTCCTTCTCTCTTGTTTTTACTTTCTCTCTTCTCTTTTCTAACAAATTTTATTACAAGAAATTATGAAGATCATTGGATGCTAAAAGGCCTTATTTTAGTTTCAAAAACATGTAGTCTGATATGACTATACAGGCTTCCAAGGATCAGCAGTATAGGAGTGAGGAGATAAAGAAACGCAGAAGTGATTCAAAGGAGATGGTGATCACATCCATTTGGGAGAAATGGAAAGATGTCACAGCATGGATGATATTTGGAATGAGCTGTTAAAAATCCTGACAAGATAGCTGGGTGTTGTGGTGGGCTCCAGTAGTACCAGCTGCCTGGGAGGCTGAGGCAAGAGAATCGCTTAAGCCTAAGAGTTTGAGGTTGCTGTGAGCTGTGATGCCATGGCACTCTACCGAGGGCGACATAGTGAGACTCTGTCTCAAAAAAAAAAAAATCCTAACAAGAGGTAAGGAAGGGAACAAAGGCATAGGCACATGTGGGGATATTTACAGCAAAGGCAGAGAGTGGGGCTTGCCTGACAAGCCAGAATGGCTGAATTGCTCTGGAGCTTGAGGAAGGTGTAGGCAAGCAGAGGTGAGAATTTTAAACACTGTTGTGAGAGCAACAACTTCAGCCTCATCCTGCCAGAACACCATATAGTGGAAAGGGTTCTGGGCTTAGAGTTCAAAAGCCTGCTTTTGCACTTTACCTCTACAAATGTGTGACTATATGATACGCATAGGTAACTTAAATATTTATTTTTTTTCTCCTTACGAGGTTGTTGTAGAGATACAATGTGATGGAAATATGAAATGCCTACTACGGTCCCTGGCAAATCAAAATGTTTCCATTTCTTCGTCACCTTGGTTTAGAAATTTCAACTGACTTAATTAACTGTCATGCCTTTCTGTCAGTTCTTAATGGGGTAATGCCAAGTTTTAATTCTAACCCTTTTTTGTAAAATTAGTGACATCCAAATTCACTTCATGAGCCAGAGTATTAGGAATTGTCATCTTTTCCTCCCTTTATGAAATCTCTCTTCCCTACTCTTCTCACACATGTGTGATTAATGTTCCACCATCCCTCCTCAGCCGATAGTGAGCTGTGAACTGTTGTAAAATGTGCATTGGTTCTGTTTGTGCTCACTGCGTCAAATCTACCTTCTTATGGGCCCTTGCCAGCCAGCCCATCTCCTTCCTCAGCGCCCATGCCCAGAGTCCTTACATTGTTTAGGTCAACCCATGCTCTGCATTGTACACATACCTGCTCCTTGCTCAGGCCCTCCCTTAGCCTTGACAGCTTCCTCATCTACCAGCTAGTTTGAATAGGGCTCTACCTTCAGAAGCCAGACCTGCCCTACAGCCCAGATCCCTGGCCTTCCTTGGCTCTGTGGTGACTTTGTGTGGCCTACGTGCATCACAACATAACACTGCTGGGTATGACATACCACTTCCTAATCACCCTTCAGTGTCTAATCTACCTTATTGCTGCTAGGGGACTGAATACTTTAAAAATGAATGCCTGATCCATTTCTTTCATAGCTTCCCTCATGCCTAGCACTGCGCAGCTGCATGATAAATGACTAATCCATGGGTCAACACCAAAGTTTTGATATACCCCAAAATTAAGAAACATGAAATCTACGCAGATGAAAACAAATGAAGCCCTCCCAGTAACACCTAAACCTTGTATGGGTGAATCAGGAGGGATGCTATTGACCGTGTGTGTTGGAAGTGAAACAGTGGACTGTAACACACAGTCTGGTAGTGACCTACATACAGACACGTGCCACATAACGTTTCAGTCGCTGGTGAGCCACATAGATGATGGTGGTCCCTTATGATTACAATACTGTATTTTCATGGCACCTGGTCTACGTTTTCATATAAAAAGGCTTTCCTGTGATTGGTGGGATCACACCTACGGTGCATGGTACAAGGGTACATGTGAAACTTAGTAAATGTAGAATATAAATGTCTTAACACAATAACTAAGAAAATGCCAGGAAGGCTATGTTAACCAGTTTGATTAAAATATTTTAAATTGTATATAAAACCAGTGCATGGTGCCCCATGACTGCATTAATGTACACAGCTTTGATTTAATATAAAAAGAAAAGTTAGTTGAAGCCATGAGGACATAGACTAGAACACTGAAACTGTTAATACATGTCTATACAGTATAGAATTCATTTTGTTTTTTGC
>CAUYPK010039938.1:0-23946 GCA_963574355.1 Loris lydekkerianus | reverse complement strand
GTACCTGACTGAAAAAGTATAAAACCTGAACTTAAAATAAAAAACTTTGCTATACGCCATATCAGAGTGTATAGTCTGTTTCTTGACTTAATAATTACAGGAGCGAGTTTTACACCTACAGCAAAGCTTCTGCTCGTTCACGTCTCGGGTCACGCAACAACCCTGAGTGCTTCCACCTGGAGCTGCCCCACATTCAGCTGGCCACTCATGGTGAAGGGACAACACAGCCCGATCTCACACCTTGGCTGCCCTAGGGTCTGAACTTGCACAGAGCTGTGCTTGGCCTTCAGCCTTTAAAAAGGGCCCCTTGGGGCCCTAGGGGACCTGGACTTAGGCCAGTGAGGAGGACATGTGCCCCGGTTTGGGGGTGTCAAGTTCCCAGGGTGCTTCCCCCAGAAGAGGGAGCCCATGGGTTTTCCAGCTGGGAAGCGCTCTTTGCCATGTGGCTGAACCTGGGCCTCCACGCACAGACCCACCCTCCACCCACAGACCCACCCCATGCCCTACAGGACCGGGCAGACGCCCCAGACCTTCCACTCACCTGCCATCTTCCCTGCCAGAGAGGCAACCTGGGCAGAACGGCTCCCTGACATACACGATGGGGTAGGGAGGAAAGCACGAGTTCAGCAGAAGTCGCCCACGTGGCCTGCCCCTAAAAGAAAGGACCCCTGACACTCAGCGAGCTTTGGGTGCTCACTTGAGAGCAATCAGTCCTACTTGGGGACCCACTCACCCTGAGAGGCCCTCCATAGTCCCTGGGTCTCCAGCTTGGGACCGACTGCCCACCCAGGAGTCCCAACATCGCAACTTCCTCTTGTTAATGCTTCACCTTGCTGGGCCTCAGCTCAATCCTCTGGAGTATGATTTTATTATTCTTCATTTCTCTTCACACAATTTAGGTCATCATCATCAACCCAAGTAATCAAGGCTACCCCGTCCCCCAATGCATATGTTCAGCTGGACATGGAGAAGCTCACCATAGTGAAATCTAGGAGGCTTGTGGGGCCGGAGGAACAGCAGTTTCGACCGAGTGCACGTGGGGCTCCTGGTTGATAGCCATTGCCCAGCAGCAATAGGCCCAAGGTAGGGGGCCTCTGTCTCTGGGAGCTTTCTCTGCGGGGGAGGTGGAGGACACTGATCAGTCCACAAAGCTTCGCACACCTCTCGGGGTGGGGACGCTGGCTGACCCACACAGGTATGCCTTTTGGGGACCCACAGGTAGATCCGCTGGCTGGCAACCAGACGCGGTTCCCCTTGGGACCCTCTCTCTGCATGGTCGCAGAGGACTGTATCCCAGATGGCTTACTGGGTTTGAGCCAGACCAGGAGGGCTCCATGTGCAGCTAGCCAACTGACTAAGGGCATATCGCTGCTCCTTGTTGCCAAACGCACGCAATGGCGGCAGTGCCAGCATTGCGAGGGATCTACTGCCCGTGACCTCATGGGACAACAAGGCCCCTGACGAGGAAGCCACAGTTTCAATCACATACCCAGACCCCAGGTGGGGTTTTTGGGAGGCGAGGCCTCTACCCGAGGGCCCTGTCCCCATGAAAACACAGCCTGTGGCCCTGAACTCAGGTGCTGTCCCATGGTGCCCAGGCTTCTCCCTCTTGCCTCCACATCACACCAGTCTGGGAGATTTGAGGCTTTGGAGCCAAAGGGCATCTGGCTGAAACTTGCCGCATCCCCAACCACCACCCAGCCACTACCATCACGCCCCATGTAGGTTTTCCTCTTAACAGCTGAAGCCCAAGCCTACCACTCACCTACCATCCTCCCTGCTGGAGGGCCATCCCAGGCAGAAGGTCTTTCTAAAATACACAATGGGAGGGAGCGAAAACTCAGAGAGAAGGCCCTCCCCCCCACCCCACGTGGCCTGCTCTAAGAAAATGGATCCCTGACACCCAGCCTGCAGAAGGAGCTTGGGGTGCTCCTTGAGGAGCACACAGACCAGCTTAAGAGACAATTGCCCATCACAGGACACCAATATCCGTGCATCCGTTTTTTGCAAAATGCTCACTTAGGCTGGGCCTCAGCTCAATCCTCTGGTGTATGATTTTTTTATTCATCACCTCTCTTCAGACATTAGGTTGTCATCTTAGACCCAAGCCATGACAACCCCTACCTCCCCACGTGTAGATGCATCTGGATATGTAGTAGCTCACCACAGCACAATGCACGAAGCTGGGGGCCAGGAGGGACCCAAGTTTCCACAGAGTGGATGCTGGCCACCTGGTTGAGAGCCACTGGCCAGTGACACTGTGCCCGAGGAATGAAACATCTATCTGCGGGGATGTCGTCTGTGGGGGGGAGGTGGATGACAGTGTCTGCAGCCTCTTGGTGTGGGGGCTGGGTCTGCCCAGTGAAGGCATGGGCTACAGGGACCTAAGGATGGATGGGCTCGGGCGCAGGGTCCAGATGCACTGCTCCATGGCCCCTGGTACCCCTCGGGGAGCAGAGGCCCTCAGGCCAGACCGCTTCCTGGACTTGGGCTTGGGTCAGACTGGGAGGGCTGTGTCCTGCGGCCAGGTGACTGACCAAGACAATCTCATTGCTCCTTGTTCCCGAGACGCACCCCAGTGCTGTGGTGGCAGCTCCAGGTGGGCCGTACTGCGTGTGTACTCAGAGTGAGCCCAAGGGACCAGGCCAGTAAGCCAAGGGCAGTCCCACAGCCACAATCTTCTACCCGCATCCCTGGCATGGTGCTCCTAACTTTGGGCCTCTACCTGCATAACCCGCCCCCATGAAACACTGGCCATGACTCTGAGCTGGGCTTAATCGCCCCCGGAGTCCAGGCATCTCTCTCAGAAGTGTCTTTCTGCAAAGTCCTGACACAGGGCACACCCACGGGGGCAACGGGGGGACCCAGGCTGCATGGCACCTCCTTTCGGAGGCCTGACTCCCTCCCACCATGGACATGACCTCTGGCCTCCCAGCCAGTTGTGGGCTACTTAGTTGGCACATTTCTGTGGACCCTGAGCATTCCCACCTGAAGCTGCCCATCATTAATCCGGCACTCATGGTGTAGGGACCCCCCAGCCCAATCTCGCGCTATGGCCACCCTAGGGACCAGACCTGCACTGAGCTGTGCATGGCCTTCGGCCTCCAACAAGGTCCCCTTGGGGCCCTAGGGGACCTGGACCTAGGTCACTGGGGAGGACATGCACCCTGCTTTCGGGGGGTCACATTCCCAGTGAGCTTCCCCCAGAAGAGGGAACCCCTGGGCTTTCTACTAGGAAGCGCTCTTTGCCATCAGGGTGAATTTTGGCCCCCATACTCACCCCCAACCCCGCAACTCCATGCTCTACTGGACTGGGCCAACACCCCAGGTCTTCCACTCACCTGCCATCTTCCCTGCCCAAGGGCCAACCTTGGCAGAACGGTTCTCTGAAATACACGATGGGGTAAAGGGGAAATTATGAGCTCAGGAAGGAGCCACCTACGGGCCTGCCCTTGGGGAAAGTACCACTGACACCCAGCCCACACAGCAAGCTTTGGGTGCTCACTGGGAAGTGCCCTGTTCTGCTTGGGCCCTCACCACCCTGAGAGTTCCTCCAGAGCCCTTGGGGCTGCGGCTTGGGAGACGAATGCCCATCCTGGAGCCCCAACATCTGGATTCATCTTGCAAAATCCTCACCTAGAACAGCTTTCCTGCAAAAGGGCACACTGAGTCTGGGGAGATAAGACTCCAGGCATCTCTAGCTGGTGGGATCTGCCTATAATAATCCCTTTGAGGATACAGGGAGTCAGCAAGGGACTTCTGGACCCCAAAGGAGGATCCCAAACTAGCAAGTGGTTGCATGTGTCAATCGACCTAATCCCCCCGGCAGCCATACGTACAAGCAGCAGTGAGACTGCAAACCAGAAAGGCCTTAACTGTGAACTGTTTCGGTGTTTTTGGACTTGGCACTCAGTTGAATTGCCTTGGGGAAAGCTTGAGCAGGAGTGCAGAGAACTTTGGGCATTGTCTAGGGCTCCAGACTGAGCCACTGAGCCGGACAGATGTAATAGTTTTCGGCTGTGGGCTGCAGAGAGCCATTGTGAGAGAACTGCCCTGGCAAGCTCTGCCCTCAGGGTTTCAGAGCAAGAATCGGGTGGGAGCTAGTAACCTAGTGAGTGAGCAGCCTAAAGGTGTGGAATGAGCTGCCTCACAGCCTTAACCCTTAGGGGCAGAATGAGACTGGTTTTGGCACACTGGAGCCTTGGGTTGTTGCTCTCTGTAGAGTGCCTTGGCATCACAGCACATAGCAACCTCAAACTCCTGTGCATGGCCCTGCCCAGACCTCCATAAAAGCTGTGCCAGGAAACACAACACACGACCTGTGACTGCCGGGCCTCTGCATGCCCTAACCAGGAACTGCAGTGCCGGGCAACCCTGCATCCTTTCCCCTTTCCCCTCCCTGCCTCCACACTGGTCCGCTCGTCTGGCCAGTGACTCTGGTAGCCGCGTGCCCTCCGGAGCCCTCCCTGCCTCTGCACAGAGACCTTCTCCTGGCCAGAGACTGCTGGAGTCTTGGACTCTCTGTGCCAAAGTCACTGGGCACCAGGCACTCCCAGAAGCGTGAGCACCACCTCTCGCCCTGTTGCTGGATCTGGGTGTGTCACACTCTGGAGATGCTTCCACATCCAGAACTCCCTGGCTGGGGAAGCCCCAGAGGAACTACACAGGGTCACTCCCTACAAAGATCCAGCAACAATAGAGTGATCCTGCTTGGGTCTAATCTTGGAGAGACACCTCCCCAACTCTGAGGATGACCAGAAGCAACAGTGAAAAATTATCATGAGAAGAAATCAGAAAAATTCTGGGAATATGAATAATCAGAGTAGATCAACTCCACCAAGGATCAATGGGGCAGACACAGCACAAGATCCCATGCACAAATAGCTGAGATGTCAGAATTTGAATGCAGAATCTAGATAGCAAATAAGATCAAATTAGAATTCCAAGCAGTAACCCAAAATATATCTCAAGAATTCAATGAATTCAAAGGCCAAATGCCCAAATATTTTGACACATTGAGACAAGATGTTGCATCCCTCAAAGATCTGATAAACACAGAAGAATCTCTCAGTAAGAGAAGGGAGCAAGCAGAAGAAAGGATTTCTGTAACTGAAGACAAAGCTTTCGAACGCTCCCAAACTCTCAAAGAGGAAGAGAAATGGATGGCAAAAACGAATCACTCTCTCAGAGAGCTCTTGGATAATTCGACGAAAAGCAATATTCATCTTATAGGGATCCCCGAAAGCTATGAAGTGGCTTTACAAGGCACAGAGTCTCTTGTCCATGAGATTATGAAGGAGAACTTTCCAGACATGCAAAGAGATTCTGAAATTCAGATAGCAGACAGTTTCAGAACTCCAGCATAACTCAACCCCAGACACATCATAATCAATTTCACTAAAGTTAATATGAAGGAGAAAATTCTGAAAGCAGCCAGATGAAAGAAAACCATCACAAACAAGGGCAAGAATATTAGAATAACTTCAGATCTCTCTGCTGGACACTTTCAAGCTAGAAGAGGATGGTCATCAAATTTTAATCTCCTAAAACAAAATAACTTTCAACCCAGGATCCTGTACTCAGCTAAACTGACTTTTATTTATGACGGAGAAATTAAATACTTTAATAACATTCACAGGTTGAAGAAATTTTCCATAACTAAACCAGCTCTCCAGGATATTCTCAGACGTATCCTCCATAAAGACCAGTGTAATCCTCCACCACAAAAGTAAACCCACCCAGAAATTTTTGATCAAATTCTAACTTCCACAGTTGCATTTTAAACAAGGTTTAAAAATGTCCACTGGACTCTTGAAAGGGTTATCAATATTCTCAATTAATGTGAATGGTTTAAATTGTCCTCTAAAGAGGCCCAGGTTGGCTGACTGGATACAAAAACTCAAGCCAGATACCGCTGCATATAAGAATCGCATCTTACATTAAAAGACAAATATAGACTCAAGGTGAAGGGCTGGTCATCTACACTCCAGGCAAATGGAATGCAGAAAAAAGCAGGTGCTGCAATCCTATTCACAGACCCAATAGGCTTTAAAGAAACCAAAATAAGAAAGGATAAGGATGAACACTTCATATTTGTTAAAGGTAATACTCAATATGATGAAATTTCAATTATTAATATTTATGCACCCAACCACAACACATCTTAATTTATAAGAGAAACTCTAACAGACATGAGCAACTTGATTTCCTCCAGTTCCATAGTGGTTGGAGATTTTAACAACCCTCTAGCAGTACTGGATAGATCCTCCACAAAGAAGCTAAACAAAGAAATTTTAGATTTAAACTTAACCATTCAACACCTGGACTGAACAGACATCTACAGAACATTTCATCCCAACAAAACTTAATACACATTCTTCTCATCAGCCCACGGAACATACTCCAAAATCGTCCACATCTTAGGCCACAAATATAACCTCAGCAATTTAAAAAAATAGAAATTATTCATTGCATCTTCTCAGACAATCATGGAATAAAAGTTAAACTCAATAACAACAGGAACCTGCATACCCATACAAAAACATGGAAGCTAAACAACCTTATGCTGAAGGACAGATGGGTTATAGACTAAATCACCAAATTTTTGGAACAAAACAACAATCAAGACATGAATTACTAGAAATTTGGGATACTGCAAAGGCAGCCCTAAGAGGGAAATTAATAGCACTGCAAGTCTTACTCAAGAAAATAGTAAGAGAGGAAGTTAATAACATAATGGGACATCTCAAGCGCTCCAACACCAAACTCAGCAGAAGAAAAGAAATAACCAATATCAGAGCAGAATTAAATGAAATTGAAAACAAAAGAATTATACAACAAATGAATAAATCCAAAAGTTGGTTTTTTGAAAAGATCAATAAAATAGATAAGCCTTTGACCAACCTAACCAGGAAAAAAAGAGTAAAATCTCTAATTTCATCAATCAGAAATGGTAATGATGAAATAACAACAGACCCCTCAGAGATTCAAAAAATCCTTAACGAATATTACAAGAAACTCTACTCTCAGAAATATGAAAATCTGAAAGGAATTGACCAATACCTAGAAGTATGCCATCTACCAAGACTTAGCTAGAATGAAGTGGAAATGTTGAACAGGCCTATATCAAGTTCTGAAATAGCACCAACTATACAAAATCTCCCTAAATAGAAAAGCCCAGGAGCAGATGGCTTTACGGCAGAATTCTACCAAACCTTTAAAGAAGAACTAGTACTCATATTACTAAACCTCTTCCAAAATATAGAAAAAGAAGGAATTTTACCCAACACATTCTACAAAGCAAACATCACCTTGATCCCAAACCAGGGAAAGACCCAACAAGAAAAGAAAATTATAGACCAATATCACTAATGAATATTGATGCTAAAATCCTCAATAAGATCCTAACAGAATCCAACAACACATCAAAAAAAAAATTATACACCACAACCAAGTGAGATTTATCCCAGAGTCTCACAACTGGTTCAATATACCGTATATACTCGAGTATAAGCCGAGTTTTTTCGGCACAAAATTTGTGCTGACAAACCCAAACTCGGCACAAATTTGGTGCCAAAAAAACTCGGCTTATACTCGAGTATATACAGTATGTAAATCTGTAAATGTCATTCAGAACATAAACAAACTAAAAAATAAAGACCATATGATTCTCTCAATAGATGCAGAAAAAGCTTTTGATAATGTCTAGCATCTTTCATGATCAGAACACTTAAGAAAATTGGTATAGAAGGGACATTTCTTAAACTAATAGAGGCAATCTACAGCAAAACCACAGCCAATATCGTATTGAATGCAGTTAAATTGAAATCATTTCCACTTAGATCAGGAACCAGGCAAGGTTGCCCATTGTCTCCATTGCTCTTTAACATTGTAATGGAAGGTTTAGCCATTGCAATTAGGGAAGAAAAGGCGATCAAGGGTATCCACATAGGGTCAGAAGAGATCAAACTTTCACTCTTTGCAGATATGATTGTATATCTGGAAAACACTAGCGATTCTATTACAAAACCTTTAGAAGCGATCAAGGAATACAGCAATGTCTCAGGCTACAAAATCAACACCCCATAAACTGTAGCCTTTATATATACCAACAATAACCAAGCCAAAAAAACACTCAACTACACTATTCCTTTCACAGTAGTGCCAAAGGAAATGAAACATTTGGGAGTATACCTAACAAAGGATGTAAAAGATCTTTACAAAGAGAACTATGAAACTTTAAGAAAAGAAATAGCTGAAGATGTCAACAAATGGAAAAACATATCATGTTCATGGCTGGGAAGAATCAACATTGTTAAAATGTCTATACTACCCAAAGCAATATATAATTTTAATGCAATCCCTATTAAAGCTTCATTGTCATATTTTAAAGATCTTGAAAAATAATACTTGGTTTTATATGGAATCAGAATAAAACTCGAACAGCCAAATAATTACTCAGCAATAAACACACAGTAGGCGGAATCACGCTAGCAGACCTGAGACTGTACTATAAAGCAATAGTGATCAAAACAGCATGGTATTGGCACAAAAACAGAGACGTAGATGTCTGGAACACAATAGAGAACCAAGAGATGAATCCAGCTACTTAACTGTTATTTGATCTTTGACAAGCCAATTGAAAACATTCAATGGGGAAAAGATTCCCTATTTAAGAAATGGTGCTGGGTGAACTGGCTGGCAACTTGTAGAAGACTGAAACTGGACCCACACCTTTCACCATTAACTAAGACAGACTCTCACTGGATAAATATTTAAACTTAAAACATGAAAGTACAAAAATACTTTAAGAAAGCGCGGTGAAAACTCTTGAAGAAATCGGTCTGGGTGAATATTTTATGAGGAGGACTCCCCTGGCAATTGAAGCAGTATCAAAAATACACTACTGGGACCTGATCAAACCAAACAGCTTCTACACAGCCAAGAACATAGTAAGTAAAGCAAGCAGACAGCCCTCAAAATGGGAAAAAATATTTGCAGGTTACACCTCTGGTAAAGGTGTAATAACCAGAATCCACAGAGAACTCAAACGTATTAGCAAGAAAAGGACACGTAATCGCATCTCTGGGTGGGCAAGGGACTTGAAGAGAAACTTCTCTAAAGAAGACAGACACACGAGCTACAAACACTCGAAATAAAGCTAATCATCCCTAATCATCAGAGAAATGCACATCAAAACTACTTTGAGATATCACCTAACCCCAGTAAGAGTAGCCCCACATAATAAAATCTCCAAACCAGAGATGTTGGCACAGATGTGGAGAAAAGGGCACACTTCTACACCGCTGGTGGGAATGCACACTAATCTGTTCCTTCTGGAAGGATGTTTGGAGAATACTTAGAGATCTAAAAATAGACCTGCCATTTGATCCTATAATTCCTTTACTAGGTTTGTACCCAGAAGATCAAAAATCACAATATAACAAAGACATCTGTACCAGAATGTTTATTGCAGCCCAATTTATAATTGCTAAGTCATGGAAGAAGCCCAAGTGCCCATCGACCTACGAATGGACTATCAAATTGTGATACATGTATACCATGGAATATTATGCAGCCTTAAAGAAAGATGGAGACTTTACTTCTTTCATATTTACATGGATGGAGCTGGAACATATTCTTCTTAGCAAAGTATTTCAGGAATGAAAGAAAAAGTATCCAATGTACTCAGACCTACTATGAAGGTTAATTATGGCCTTCACATGAAGGCTATAACCCAACTATAGCACAAGACTATGAGGAAAGGGCCAAGGAAGGGGAAGGGATGGGGGAAGTTACAGTGGAGGAAGGGTGATGGGTAGGGCCACACCTAAGGTGCATCTTAGAATGGGTACAGGCGAGACTTACTAAAGGCAGAATACAAGGGCTACATATAATAACTAAGAAAATGCCATGAAGGTTATGTTGAACAGTTTGTTGAGAATATTTCAGATTGTATATGAAACTAGCACATTGTAGCCCTTGAGTGCACTAATGTACACAGTTTTGTTTTAACAATTAAAAAAATATATATATCTGTTAATGCCCCCTCCCCACCCCCCAAAAAAAGCTTCACCTAGGCTGGGCCTCTGCTCAATCCTCTGATGTATGAGCTTTTTATTTATCACTTTTCTTCAGACAATTTAGGTGGTTATCATTGACCCAAGCAAGCCAAGGCCACCCCTTCCTCCCAACATAAGTGTAGCTGGACGTGAAGAAGCTCACCATAGAGAAATCCAAGAGGCTCAGAGGGCCAGTAGTGATAGTAGTTTCCACCTAGTGCGCGCTGGGCTCCTGGTTGACAGCCCCTGCTCTGCAACAGCAGGCCCAAGGGAGGTGACCTCTATCTCTGAAGCTTTCTCTGTGGGGGGAGGTGTAGGACAGGGTTCAGTCTCCAAAGCTTTGCACGCCTCTCGGGGTGGGGGCCACAGCAGACCCACACAGGCATTCTCTTCGGAGACCCACAGGACAGATCCACACTTGGACCAGACGCACTTCTCCTTGGGACCCTCTTTCGGGCAGGGTCACAGAGGATCCTATCCCAGATAGCTTACTGGGCTTGTGCCTGACCAGGAGGACTGCGTCCTGCGGCCAGCCAACTGACTAAAGGGTATCTCTCTGCTACTTGTTGCTAAGATGCACACCAGGGCGGCAGTGCCAGTGTTGTGTGGGATCTACTGCCCGATCTCACAAACCGCTGAGGCCCCTGCCCAGGAAGCCATATGCATTTCCCAAGCCCCAAACACCTGGAAACAAAGTGGGGAGATCAGGTCTCCACATCACACTAGCCTGGGAGAGTCAGGGCTATGCGGCCTGAGGCCAAAACTCGGCCCACACTCCCAACAGCCCCCCCAGCCACCACCACCATGCCCCATGCCGGCTTTCCTTGTCACAGCTGAAACCCCAAGCCAATGACTTACCTGCCATCCTCCCTGCTAGAGGGCCATCCTGGGCAGAAGGGCTCCCTGAAATACACAAGAGGGGAAGCATGAACTCAGCCAGGAGGTGCCCCCTGTGGCCTGCCCTAGGAAAATAGATCCCTGCTACCCAGCCCACAGGAGGAGGTTGGGGTGCTCCTTGAGGAGTGCACAGACAAGCTCGGGGTGGCCCCAGAGCTGCACTCCTGGGCGTCCAGGTGTCCAGCTTGAGACAATTAATTGTTCATTCTGGGACACCAACAACCGTTTCCATAGTGTTTTTTGCATAACACTAACCTAGGTTGGACCTCAGCTCAATCCTCTGGTGTATGATTTTTTTTATTCATCACCTCTCTTCAGACATTAGTTTGCCATCATCGACCCAAGCCAGGGTAACCCCTCCCTCCCAAAGCGTAGGTGCAGCTGGATGTGTAGAAGCTCACCACAGCTCAATGCAGGAGACCGGGGGTCCAGGAGGGACCCGAGGTGCCATCAAGTGCATGCTGGCCACCTAGTAGAGAGCCGCTGGCAGTGACACCAGGCCCGAGGGACGGGTCGTCTATATGCAGGGATGTTGTCTGCGGGAGGGAGGTGGAAGACAGTGTTGGACGTCAAAGGCTCTGCAGTCTTTTGGGATGGGGTGGGGGCTGCATGGTGCAGGCATGGGCTGCGGGGACACAAGGATGGATCTGACTGGGAGCAGGAACAAGGTGTGCTGCCATGGGGGCCCCGGTGCCCCTCGGGTATCAGAGGAATGCAGGCCAGACCCATTCCTGGGATTGGGCTTGGACCAGACAAGAAGGGCTGCATCCTGTGGCCAGCCCATTGACCAAGACCATCTCAGTGCTCCTTGCTCCCAAGATGCACCCCAGGGCTGTTGTGGCATCTCCGGGTGGGCTTTACTGCCTGTGAACTCAGAGTGAGACCAAGGGCCCAGGCCAGGAAGCCAATGACATTCCCATAGCCCCAATCTTCTATCCATCTCCCTGGCGTGGTGTTCCAGACACTGAGATTTACCTGCATACCCCACCCCCATGAAAACACCGGCTGAGTGCCTGAGCTGGGCTTACTGGCCCCTGGAGTCCAGGAGTCTCCCTCAGTTCTGACCCCTGCACAGTCCCAACACAGTGGTACATCCACATGGGCCAGTTGGTGCTCGGGGCCGCATGGCCCTGACTTTCGGAGGCTGGATTCCCTCCACCATGGACGTGACCTCTGGTCTCCCAGGCATCCGAGGCCCACTTTGCTGGCACATTTCAGTGAACCCTGAGTGTTCCCAGCTGGAGCTTCCCCGCATTCAGCTGGCCACTCATGGCGAAGGGACAACCCAGCCACATTTCTCACCTTGGCCGCCCTAGGGTCCAGACCTGCTCTGAGCTGTGTGTGGCATTCAGCCTATGACAAGCGGCCCCTGGGGCCCTACAGGACCTGGAACTAGGCCAGTGTGGAGGACATGCTCACTGTTTTGGGGGGTCACGTTCCCAGGTTGATTCCCCCAGAAGAGAGAGCCCATGGAATTTCCAGCTGGAAGTGCTCTTTGCCATCAGGCTGAACTTGGGCCCCACCCCCACACCTCCAGCCCTATTGGACCAAGCTGATGCCCCAGGCCTTCCACTCACCTGCCATCTTCCCTGCCAGAGGACCAACCTGGGCAGAACGTCTCCCTGACATACAGTACGGGTTAGGGGGGAAAGCGTAAACTCAGCAATTAGCCGCCCATGTGGCCTGCTCCTAATGGAAAGGATCCCTGACACCCAGCCACACAGTGAGCTTTGGGTGCTCACTCGAGAGTGACCTGTCCTGCTTGGGGCCCCGCCCACCTGGAGAGGCCCTCCAAGGTCCCTGGACTTCAGCATGGGAACGACTGCCCACTCGGGAGTCCCAACATCGCGGCTTCCTCTTGTTAATGCTTCACCTCGGCTGGGCGTCAGCTCAATCCTCTGGTTTATGATTTTTTTATTCATCACTTCTCTTCACACAATTTAGGTCATCATCAACCCAAGCAAGTCAAGGCCACCCCTTCCCCCAATGCATATGTGCAGCTGGACATGAAGAAGCTCACCATAGTGAAATCTAGGAGGCTTGGGGGACCAGGAGGGACAGCAGTTTCAACCAAGTGCATGCGGGGCTCCTGGTTGACAGCCACTGCCCAGCGGCATCAGGCCCAAGGGATGGGTCCTCTGTCTCTGGGAGCTTTCTCTGCGGGGGGAGGGGGAGGACAGTGGTCAGTCCACAAAGCTTTGCACACCTCTCGGGGTGAGGGCGCTGGCTGACCCACACAGGCATGCCCTTTGGGGACCCACAGGTAGATCTGCACTCAGGACCAGACACGGTTTCCCTTGGGACCCTCTCTCTGGCAGGGTCGCAGAGGACTCTGTCATAGACAACTTATTGGGTTTCAGCCAGACCAGGAGGGCTCCGTTCTGCAGCTGGCTGACTGACTAAGGGCATACTGCTGCTCCTTGTTGCCTAACGCACTCCAGGGCATCAGTGCCACCGTTGCAAGCGATGTACTGCCTGTGACCTCATGGAACAACGAGGCCCCTGACCAGGAAGCCAGTGCATCCCTACAGCCTCAATCACATACCTGGACCCGAGGTGGGGAGCTTGGGAGGCAGGCCCTCTACTCGAGCACCCTGCCCCCAGAAAACACATCCTGTGTTCCTGAACCTGGCCGCTGTCCCAGGTTTCTCCCTCAGGTCTTCTCAGGGAGACCAGGCTTCTCCCTCAGGTCTCCACATAACACCAGCCTAGGAGATTCGGGTCTTTGGAGCCACACGGCCTCATGCTGAAACTCGGCCCACTCCAGCGACAGCCCCCCAGCCGCCGCAACCACGCCCCATGGCAGCTTTCCTCCTCACAGCCGAAGATCTAAGCCAACCACTCACCTGCCATCCTCCCTGCTGGAGGGCTATCCTGGGCAGAAGGGCTCCCTGAAATACGCAGTGGGGGGGAGTGCAAGCTCAGCGAGTAACAGCCCTAGTGTCCTCCCCTGGGCAAATGGATCCCTGATACCCAGCCCATAGAAAGAACGTTGGGTGCTCATTGAGGAGCGCAGAGACCAGCTTGGGGGCTGCCCCAGAGCTGCCCTCCTTGGTGTCCAGGTCTTTAGGTTACGAGAAAATTGCACGTCCTGGGACACAAACATCCCTGCGTCCCTTTTTTGCAAAACGCTCACCTAGGCTCAGCTCAATCCTCTGGTGTATGATTTTTTTATTCATCACCTCTCTTCAGTCATTAGGTTGTCATCATTGACCCAAGCAGTGCCAACACCACCACCCCCACCACCCCACGCATAGGTGCAGCTGAACGTGGAGAAGCTCACCACAGCTCAATGCTGTGGGGTCAGGAGGGAGCTGGCTTTCACCAAGTGCATGCTGCCCACCTGGTTGAGACCCACTGGCCAGCGACATGGAGCCTGAGGGATGGAACATCTGTCTGCAGGTCTTCGTCTGTGGGGGTGAGGTGGAGGACAGTGTCAGACGCCAAAGGCTTTGCAGGCTATTGGGGTGGGGGTGGGGGCTGCCCGGCACAGTCTTCAGATGCAGGGACAGATCGGATCAGGAACAGGGATCAGATGCACTGCCCTGAGTGCCCCAGGGCCTGTTGGGTAGCAGAGGAGTGCCCCAAGCCTGTTGGGCTTGGGCTTGGGCCAGAGCGGGATGGCTGCATCCTGCAGCCAGCCTGCTGACCAAGACCATCTCAGAGAACCTTGCTCCAGAGACGCACTCCAGGGCTGTGGTGGCAGCTCCGGGTGGGCTCTAATGCCCATGAACTCAGAGTGAGCCCGAGAACCCAGGCCAGGAAGCCAAGGGCATCCCCACAGCCCCAATCTGCTACCTGCCTCCATGGTGGGGAGGTCTGATGCTGGGCTTCTACCTGCGTACGCCGCCCCCATGAAGACACTGGCCGTGGCTCTGAGCTGGGCTTACTGGCTCCTGGAGTCCATGTGTCTCCCTCAGAAGTGACTCCCTGTACAGTCCTGACACAAGGGCACACCCAACTGGGCCAGTGGGGGCCCAGAGCCGCGTAGCCCCCCCTCTCGGGTGCCTGACTCCCTCCCACTGTGGACGTAGCCTCTGGCCTCCCAGCCAGACGTGGCCAACTTTGCAGGGACATTCAGTGGACCCTGAGCATTCCTAACTGTTGCCATCCGGCATTCTGCCAGCTACTCATGCAAAGGGACACCCAACCCTATCTCGCGCCTTGGCCACCCTAGGGGTAGACCTACACTGAGGTGTGTGTGGCTTTTGGCTTACGCAAGGGGCCCTTGGGGCCCTACGGGACCTGGACCTAGGCCAGGGAGGAGGACATGTGCCCCGCTTTCGGAGGGTCATGTTCCCAGGGTGCTTCTCCCAGAAGAGGTAGTCCATGGACTTTCCAGTGGGAAGGGCTCTTTGCCATCAGGCTGAACCTCGGCACACAGACCAATCCCCAGACCCACAACTCCATGCCCTACTGGACCGAGCAGACACCAGAGGTCATCCACTCACCTGTCATCTTCCCTGCCAAGGGGCCAACCTGGACATTACGGCTTCCTAAAATACACGATGGGGTGGGGGGGGGGCGCGCGAGCTCATGAAGGAGCTGTCCATGTGGCCTGCCCCTGGGGAATGGACCCCTGACACCCAGCCCATGCAGCGAGCTTTGGGAGCTCACTTTGGAGTGCCCAACCTACTTGGGGCCCCGCACACACCTAGAGACCCTCTAGAGTCCCCAGGTCTCCAGCTTGGGAGACGAATGCCCGCCCAGAGTCCCAACATCACAGCTTCCTCTTGCAAGAGCCTCACCTAGTCTTGGCCTCAGCTCAATCCTCTGGTGTATGATTTTTTTATTCATCACCTCTCTTCAGACAATTTAGGTCGTCATCATTGACCCAAGCAAGACAAGACCAACCCTATCCCCTATGCGTACGTGCACCTAGATGTGGAGAAGCTCACCACGGCGAAATCCAGGAGGCTCGGGGTCTCAGAGGGACAGCAGTTTCCACCTAGTGCACGTTGGGCTTCTAGTTGACAGCCACTGCCTGATGGCAGCAGGCCCAAGGGAGGGGACCTCTGTCTCTGGAAGCTTTCTCTGTGGGGGTACGTGGAGGACACGGGTCAGTCCCCAAAGATTCACATACCTCTCAGAGTGGGGGCAGTGGCTGACCCACATAGGCATGCCCATCGGGGACCCACAGGACGGATCCGCACTCAGGACCAGACGCAGATAGCTTCCTCTATCTGGCAGCGTCACAGAGGACCCTATCCCATATGGCTTACTGGGCTTGGGCCAGACCAGGAGGGCTTCGTCCTGCGGCCAGCGACTGACGAAGGGCATCTCGCTGCTCCTTGTTGTCGAGATGCATGCCAGGGCAGCAAGGCCAGCATTGCATGGGATCTACTGCCAGTGACCTCGCAGGCCACCGAGGCTCCTGAGCAGGAAGCCAAGTGCTTCCCCACAGACCCAATCAGATATCCGGACAGGAGGTGGGAAGTTCTGGAGGCTGGGCCTCTACCAAGCGCCTCACCCCATGAAAACACAGCCTGTGGCCCTGAACTGGGCAGCTGTTCCATGGAGCCCAGGCTTCTCCATCAGGTCTCCACATTATACCAGCCTGGGAGAGTCGGGGCACAGTAGACACAGGGCCTCAGGCGGAGACTCAGCCCAGGCCCCCAAAAGTCTCCAGATGCCACCAGCAAAAACCCATGGTGGCTTTCATGGTCACAGCTGGAGCCCCAAGCCAACCACTCACCTGCCATTCTCCCTGCTGGAGGGCCAACCTGGGCAGAAGGGCTCCTGAAATACACAGAGGCGGGGAGTGCAAGCTCAGCGAGGAGGCGCCCCCTGTGGCCTGCCCCGGGGAAATGGATCATTGACATCCAGGTCACAGGAGCAGCTTGGGGTGCTCTTTGAGGAGCACACAGACTGGCTCATGGGGGCCCCAGAATTGCCCTCCTGGGCGTCCAGGTCTCCAGCTTAAGAGACAATTGCCCGTCCTGAGACACCAACATCCCTGCGTTCTTTTTCTGCAAAACGCTCACCTAGGCTGGCCCTCAGCTCAATCCTCTGGTGTATGATTTTTTTATTCATCACCTCTCTTCAGACATTAGGTTGTCATCATCGATCCACGCAATGGCAACCCCTCCCTCCCCATGTGTTAGATGCAGCTGGACGTGGAGAAGCTCACCACAGCTCAATGCAGGAGGCCAGGGGGACCAGGAGGGACCCGAGCTTCCACCTAGTGCATGCTGGCCACCTGGTTGAGAGGCCCTCGCCAAAAACATGGGGCCCGAGGGACGGACGTCTGTCTGCGGGGGCGAGATGGTGGATAGTGTCAGACACCAAAGTCTCTGCAGCCTCTTAGGGTAGGGTGGTGTATGCACAGTGTAGGCATGAACTGCGGGGACCCAAGGATGGATCGGATCTGGTGCAGGGACTGGATGTGCTGCCCTGCGAGCCCCAGTGCCTCTTGGATAGGAGAGGACCGCAAGCCAGACCGCTTCTTGAGCTTGGGCTGACCAAGACAATCTCAGCGCTCCTGTCTCCTGAGATGCACCCCACGACTGTGGCGGCAGCTCCTGGTGAGCTCTAAGGCCCGTGAACTCAGAACGAGCCCAAGAGCCCAGGCCAGGAAATCAAGGGCACCTCCACTACCGCAATCTGCTACCTGCCTACCTGCGTACCCCGCCCCATGAAGACACCGGCCATTGCTCTGAGCTGGGCTTATTGGCCCCTGGAGTACAGGCATCTCCCTCAGAAGTGACTGCCTGCACAGTCCTGACACAAGGGCACACCAACTTGGGCAACGGGGGCCCCGGGCTGCAAGGCTCCTCCTTTCCTGGGCCTGACTCCCTCCCACAGTGGATGTGACCTCTGGCCTCCCAGGCAGCCTTGGCCAACTTTGCTGGGACATTTCAGTGGACCCTGAGCGTTCCCACCTGGAGCTGCCCGTCATTCTGCTGGCCACTCATGGGAAGGGACACCCCAGCCTGATCTCGCACTTTGGCTGGCCTAGGGGCCAGAACTGCACAGAGCTGTGTGTGGCCCTTGTTTTCTGATACAGGCCCCTTGATGCCAAAGGGAACCTGGACCATGTCAATGAGGAGAACATGAGCCTTGCACTCGTGGGTGTCACATTCCCAGGGATATCCTCGAGGAAGAGAGAGCCCATGGGCTTTCCAGCGCAAAGCGCTCTTTGCCATCAGGCTGAACCTGGGCCCCCACCCCCACACATGCAACTCCATGCCCTTCTGGACCGAACAAATGCCCGAGGCCATCAACTCACCTGCTATCTTCCCTGGCAGAGGGCCAACCTGGGAAGAACTGCTCCTTGAAATACACAATGGGATGGGGGTAGAAGCGGGAGCCCAACAAGGAGCCGCCCACGTGGCCTGCCCCAGGGGGAACGGACCCCTGACACCCAGCCCACACAGCGAGCTTTGGGTGCTCACTCGGGAGCGCCTAATCATGCGTGGGGTCCTGCCCAGCCGGAAAGGCCCTCCAGCGCCCCAAGGTCTCCAGCGTGGGAGTGACTGCCCACATGGTAGCCCCAATATTGCGGCTTCCTCTTGTAGAAGCCTCACCTAGGCTGGGCCTTAGCTCAAGCCTCTGGTGTATGATTATTCTATTCATCACCTCTCTTCAGACAATTTAGGTCATCATCATCGACCCAACCAAGCCAAGGCCACCCCTTTTCCCCACGCATAAGTGTAGCTGGTCATGGAGAAGCTCACCACAGAGAAATCCAAGAGGCTCAGGGGGCCTGGAGGCACAGAAGTTTCCATTTAGTGCACGTTGGACTCCTGGTTGACAGCCACTGCTTAGCGCTGCAGTCCCAAGGGAGGGGACCCCTGTCTCTGGGAGTTTTCTCTGTGGGGAGTGGGGTGGATGACAGGGGTCAGTTTCCAAACTTTGCACACCTCGGAGTTAGGGCGGTGGCTGACCTGAGCAGGCATGCCCTTCAAGGACCCACAGACGGATCGCACTCAGGACCAGACATGGTGCCCCTTGGGACACTTGCTCTGGCAGGGTTTTAGAAGACCCTATCCCATATGGCTTACTGGGTTGGGGCAGAACAGGAGGGCTGTGTTCTGTGGCCAGCTGACTGACCAAGGGCATCTCGCTGCTCCATGTTTCCAAGATGCACGCCAGGGTGGCAGTGCCAGTGTTGAGAGGGATCTAATGCCGGTGGCCTCACGGGATACCGAAACCCCTCACCAGGAAGCCAAGTGCATCCCCACAACACCAATCAGATACCGGGACTTGAGGTGTTGAGATCTGGAGGTCGGGCCGCTACCTGAGTGCCCCGCCCCCATGAAAACATAGTCTGTGGCGCTGAGCTGTCCTGCTGAGCTATCCTCCTGTCCCCTGGAGCTCAGGCTTCTCCCTCAGGCCTCCACATCACACCAGTCTGGGAGAGTTGGGCTTCAGAGGCACATAACCTCAGGGTGAACTTCGGACTATCCCCCAACCCAACCCCCAGCCGCTGCCAGCATACCCCATGGTGGCTATCCTTGTCATAGTTGAAGCCCGAAGCCAACCACTCACCTACCATCCTCCTTGCTGGAGGGCCATTCTGGGCAGAAAGGCTACCTGAAATACACAATGGGGAGGAGTGCTAACTCAGCGAGGAGGTGCCCCCTGTGGCCTGCCCCAGGAAAATGGATTCGTGACACCCAGCCTACAGAAGGAGCTTGGGGTGTTCCTTGAGGAGCGCACAGACCAGCTTGGGTGGGGGCCCAGAGCTGCCCTCCTGGGTGTCCAGATCTCCAGCTTAAGAGACAATTGCCCGTCTCGGGACACCAACATCCCTGCGTCCTTTTATTGCAAAACGCTCACCTAGGCTGGGCTTCAGCTCAATCCTCTGGTGTATGATTTTTTTTTATTCATCACCTCTCTTCAGACATTAGGTTGTCATCATCGACCCACATGGCTTGCCCCTAAGGGAAAGAACCCCTGACACCCAGCCCACACAGTGAGCTTTGGGTGCTTACAGGTAAGCAACCAGTCCTCCAGGGTCCCCCGGTCGCCAGCTTGGGAGACAACTGCCCACTCAGGAGCCCCAACCTAGCGGCTTTCTATTGCAAATGCTTCACCTAGGCTGGGCTTCAGCTCAATCCTCTGGTGCATGATTTTTTTATTCATCACCTCTCTTCAGACATTAGGTTGTCATCATCGACCCAAGCCGTGGCAACCCCTCCCTTCCCACACGCAGGTGCAGCTGGACATGGAGAAGCTCATCACAGCTCATTGCAGGAGGCCGGGAGGCCAGGAAGGACCCAAGCTTCCACCTAGTGCATTCTGGCCACCTAGTTGAGAGCCACTGGCCAGTGACACCGGGCCCGAGGGACGGGACATCTGTCTGCGGGTAGGTCATCTGCGGGAGGGAGGTGGAGGACTGTTGTACACCAGAGGCTCTGCAGCCACTTGGTTTGGGGGCAGGGGATGTGCAGGGCAGGCATGGGCTCCTGGTTGGCAGCCACTGCCCAGCGGCAGCAGGCCCAAGGGAGTGGACTTCTGTCTCTGGGAGCTTTCTCTGCGGGGGAGGTGGAGGACAGGGGTCAGTCCACAAAGCTTCACACACCAGTCGGGGTGGGGGCGGTGGCTGACTTACACATGCATGCCCTTTATGGACCCACAGGATAGATTCGTACTCGAGACCAGACGTGGTTCTTCTTGGGACCCTCTCTCTGGCAGGGTCACAGAGGACCCTATCCCACATGGGTTACTGGGATGAGCCAGACCAGGAGGGCTCCATCCTGCAACTAGCCAACTGACTAAGGGCATATCTCTGCTCCTTTTTGCTGAACGCACGCCAGGGCGGCAGAGCCACCGTTGCGAGGGATCTACTGCCCATTATCTCACTGGCCAACAAGGCCCCTGACCAGGAAGCCACGTGCATCCCTACAGCCTCAATCACATACCCGGATCCGAGGTGGGGAGTTCGGGAGGCCAGGCCTCTACCTGAGTGCACAGCCCTTATGAAAACAGCCTGTGGCCCTAAACTCTGCCGCGGTCCAATGGAGCCACACAGCCTCATGCTGAAACACGGCCAAGCCCCCCAAAAGTCCCCTAGATGCCACAACCACGCTCCATGGCAGCTTTACTTCTCACAGTTAAAGACCCAAGCCAACCACTCACCTTTCCTCCTCCCTGCTGGAGGGCCATCCTGGGCAGAAGGGCTTCCTGAAATACACAATGGGGTGGAGCACAAACTCAGCGAGGAGGCACCCTCTGTGGCCTTTCCTGAACAACAGATCCCTGACACCCAGCCTGCGGAAGGTGTGCTCCTTGAGGAGCTCACAGACCAGCTCAGGGGGGCCTCAGAGCTGCCCTCCTGGGCGTGAAGATCTCCAGCTTAAGAGACAATTGCCAGTCCCAGGACACCACCATACAGGCAACCATTTTTCACAAACCACTCACCTAGGCTGGGCCTCAGCTCAATCCTCTGGTGTATGATTTTTTTTATTCATCACCTCTCTTCAGACATTAGGTTGTCATCATCGACCCAAGCCTTGGCAACCCCTCCCTCCCCACGCATATTTGCATTTGGATTTGGAGAAGCTTACCACAGCTCAATGCAGGAGGCCGGAGGGCCAAGAGGGACCCGAGGTTTCACCTACTGCATGCTGGCCACGTAGTTGGGAGTCACTGGCCAGATGGATGGAATGTCTGTCTCCAGGGATGTCTTCTGTGGGAGGGAGGTGGAGGACGGTGTTGGCTGCCAAAGGCTCTGCAGCCTCTTGGGTTGGGGGCAGGAGCTGTGTGGGACAGGCATGGGCTGCGGGGACCCAAGGATGGATCTGATTGGGACCAGGACCAGATGTGCTGCCCTGGGGGCCCAGGCGCCCCTTGGGTATAAGAGCAACGCAAGCCAGACCGCTTCCTGGGCTTTGGCTTGGTCAAACTCTGGGAGGGCTGCATCTTGCGGCCAGCTGGCTGACCAACCATCTCCAGTGCTCCTTCCTCTCAAGATATACCCCAGGGCTGTCGTGGCAGCTCTGGGTGGGCTTTACTGTATGTGTACTCAGAGTGAGCCCAAGGGCCCAGGTCTGGAAGCCAAGTGCATCCTCACAGCCTCAACCACATACCCAGACACGAGGTGGGGATTTTGGGAGGCCGGACCTCTAATCGATAGCCCTGCCCCCATGAACGCACAGCCTGTGACCCTGAACTCGGCCGCTGTCCCATGGAGCCCAGGCTCCTCCTTCAGGACTCCACAACACACCAGCCTGGGAGATTCGGGACTTTGGAGCCACATGGCCTCATGCTGAAACTTGGCCCACCCCACACAATAGCCCCCTAGTTGCCACAACCACGCCCCATGGTGGCTTTCGTTCTCACAGCTGAAGACCCAAGCCAACCACTCACCTGCCATCCTCCCTGTAGAGGGCCGTACTGGGCATAAGGGCTCCCTGAAATACACAATGAGGGGAGTGTGAACTCAGTGAGGAGGCGGCCTCCCGTGGCCTTTCCCGGGATAATAGAACCCTGACACCCAGACTGCGGGACGAGCTTGGGGTGCTCCTTGAGGAGTGCACAGCTTGGGGACCTCAGGGCTGCCCTCCTTGGGGTCCTGATGTCCAGCTTAAGAGACAATTGCCCGTCCAAGGACACCACAATCTGTGCATCCGTTTTTTGCAAAACACTCAACTAGGCTGGGCCTCAGCTCAATCCTCTGGTGTATGATTTTTTTATTCATCACCTCTCTTCAGACATTAGGTTGTCATCATTGACCCAAGCCTTAGACACCCCTCCCTCCCAACGCGTAGGTGCAACTTGATTTGGAGTAGCTCACCACAGCTCTATGTGGATGGCCGGTGGGCCAAGAGGGACCCGAGGTTCCACCTACTGCATGCTGGCCACCTAGTTGAGAGCCACTGGCCAGTGACACCGGGCACCAGAGATGGGACATCTGTCTGCGGGGATGTCATCTGGCAGGGGAAATGTCGAGGACAGTGTTGGCTGCCAAAGGCTTTGTAGCCTCTTGGGTTGGGGTCAGGGGCTGCGCAGGGCAGGGATGGGCTGCAGGGACCCAAGAACGGATGTGATTGGGAGCAGGACCAGATGTGCTGCCCCGGGGGCCCTGGCGCCCCTTGGGTATCAGAGGACAGCAGGTCAAACCACTTCTTGGGCTTGGGCTTGGGCTAAACTGGGAGGGCTGCATCTTGCGGCCAGCTGACTGACGAAGACCATCTCAGTGCTCCTTGTTCCCAAGATGCACCCCAGGGCAGTGGTGGCAACTCCAGTTGGGCTTCCTGCCTGTGTACTCAGAGTGAGCCCAAGGGTCAAGGTCATGAAGCCAAGGACATCCCCACAACCCCAATCATCTACTCTTCTCCCTGGTGTTGTGCTCCAGACACTTGGCCTTAACTGTGTATCCCGCCCCCGTGAAAACACTGGTCGTGGCTCTGATCTGGGCTTACTGGTTCTGGAGCCCAGGTGTCTCCCTCAGATGTGACGCCCTGCACAGTCCACACAAGGCACACAAACATGGTAAAGGGGTGCCTGGGGGCCTCACGGCCCCTCCTTTCAGGGGCCTGACCCTCTACCATTGTGGATTGACCTCTGGCTGCCCAGCCAGCAGGGGCCAACTTCTCTGGGACATTTAAGCGGACCCGGAGCGTTCCCACCTAGAGCTGCCCCGCATTCAGCCAGACACTCACGGCGAAGTGATGCCCCAGCACAATCTCTCGCCTTGGCCGCACTAGGGGCCCAACCTGCCCTGAGCTGTGCATGGCCCACAGCCTACGACTAGGGCCCCTTAGCCTCCAACTAGGGCACCGTAGCAAGGGGACCTGGACCAAGACCACTAAGGAGGACTTGCGCCATGCCTTTGGGGGGGGGTCCCTTTCCCAGGGAGCATCCCCCAGAAGAGGGAGCCCATGGGCTTTCCAGCTGGAAGTGCTCTTTCCCATGAGGCTGAACCTGGCCTCCCACCCCCACCCTCCACAACTCCATGCCCTACTGGACCGGACAGATGCCCTAGGCCTTCCATACAGCTGCCCAGAGGGCCAACCTGGGCAGAACGCCTCCCTGAAATACA
>CAUYPK010039935.1:0-18804 GCA_963574355.1 Loris lydekkerianus | reverse complement strand
GGGTTGAAAGTTATTTTGTTTTAGGAGATTAAAAGTCGATGACCATCCTCTTCTAGCTTGAAAGGTTTCAGCAGAGAGATCTGCAGTTATTCTAATATTCTTCCCCTTGTAGGTAATGGTTTTCTTTCGTCTGGCAGCTTTTGGAATTTTTTCCTTCATATTAACTTTAGTGAAATTGATTATGATGTGTCTGGGGGTTGTCTTATTCAGGTTGGGTCGTGCTGGAGTTCTGAAACTGCCTGCTATCTGCATTACAGAATCTCTTGGCATATCTGGAAAGTTCTCCTTCATAATCTTGTGGAGAAGAGACTCTGTGCCTTGTGAAGCCACTTCGTCACTTTCAGGGATCCCTATAAGACGAATATTGGTTTTCTTTGAATTATCCCAGAGCTCTCTAAGAGAGTGATCTGTTTTTGCTCTCCATTTCTTTTTCACTTTGAGGGTTTTGGAGCATTCAAAAACTTTGTCTTCAATGTCAGAAATCCTTTTTTCTGCTTGCTCCATTCTGTTACTGAGGGATTCTACTGTGTTTCTCAGATCTTTGAGGGATGGAACTTCTTGTCTCAGTGTGTCAAATTCTTTGGTCATTTGGTCTTTGAATCCATTGAATTCTTGAGATAACTTTTGGAATTCTAATTCGATCTTGTTTGCTATCCAGATCCTGAATTCAATTTCTGCCATCTCAGCTATTTGTTTGTGCATGGGGTCATGTGCTGTGTCTGCCCCATTGATCCTTGGGGGATTTGATCTACTCTGATTATTCATATTGCCAGAGTTTTTCTGTTGATTTCGCCTCATGATTATTTTTCACCGTTGCCTCTGGCCATCCTCAGAGTTGGGTAAGTGTCTCTCCAAGATTATACCCCAGCAGGATCACTCTATTGTTGCTGGATCTTTGTAGGAAGTGACCCTGTGTAGTTAGTTTCTCTGGGGCTGCTCCAGCTGGGGAGTTCTGGTTGTGGAAGCAGCTCTGGTGTGTGACACACCCAGATCCAGCAACTGGGCAGGAGGTGGTGCGCATGGTTCTGGGAGTGCCAGTGACTTTGGCACAAAGAGCCCAAGGCTCCAGCAGTCTCTGGCCAGGAGAAGGGCTCTGCACATAGGCAGGGAGGGCTCCAGAGGGCACACAGCTACCAGAGTTTCTGGCCAGATGAACAGGCTAGTGTGGAGGCTGGGAGGACACAGGAGGGAGGATGCAGGGCTGCGTGGCTCCCGCAGTTCCTGGTCAGGGAATGTGGAGGCCCGGTGGGTGTGGGTCACTGGTCGGGGGTCGCTGCACAGGTCTTATGAAGGTCTTGGTGGTGCCAAGCCCAGGAGTTTGAGGTTGCTATAAGCTGTGATGTCATGACACTCTACCCAGGGCAACAGCCCGAGGCTCCAGTGTGCCAAAAGAGTCTCACTCTGCCCCTAAGGATTAAGGCTGTAAGGCAGCTGAGTCCCCGCCTTTAGGCTTCAGTCACTAGGTTACTTTGTCCCACTCGATCCTTGCTCTGGGATCCTGAGAGCGAGCTTGGCTGGGCAATTTTCTCCCAATGGCTTCCTGCGCCCAGCTTAGTGGCTCAGTCTGGGGCCCCAGACAATGCCCAAAGTTCTCCACACTCCTGCTCAAGCTCTCCCCAAGGCAGATCAACTGAGTGCCAAGTCCAAAAACACCAAAAGAGTTTACAGTAAGGCCTTTCCAGTTTGCAGTCTCACTGCTGCTTGTACTTAGGATTGCTGGCATGATTAGCTTGATCAAACACATGCAACCTCTTGCCAGTTTTCCACTGTTTTTGTCCTCCTTTTGGGGTCCAGAAGTCCCTTGCTGGCTCCCTGTATCCTCAAAGGGATGATTATAGGCGGATCCCACCAGCCAGACATGACTGGAGTTTGTCTCCCTAGGCTCACCGTGCCCAGTTGCCTGGAAGCTGTTATTCAGCCGCCTGGGTACATATTTTGAAAGTCTACATTGTTTACTTTACTGGAATTCTTTGAGTTTCTTCTGATGGTGAAATGTTTGTCATACTGGAGTTGTAGGCACCACAGAGAGGTGTGAGGTAGGGATCAGGATTCTTTTGCTCATAACTCCTGTGAGCCAAGGGGTGGGGCATTAACTTCAAAAGATGACCTCTGTGAATGCCTATGAGAACTCTGAGTAACATGAGTCTTTGGGTTTTCTTTTTGTGCTTAGTAATTATAGAAAGGAAAACAGTGACCAGATGGAAGAAAATCCGGATGAGGAGACCCACATTAACTGTTGATCATCTCTGCATTTTATACTTCATTTTATAAAAGAGTTTTATCGAGATATCATTCATATAACATGAAAGTCACCCTTTTTAAGTGTACGATTCAATGGTTTTTAGTATACTTACACATGTACAATCATCAGTACATTCAACTTTAAAACATTTCATAACCCCCAGAGGAAGCCCTATATGCTTTAACTATCATTTCCTTCCCTGCCAGCACCCATCTCCCCCAAGCCCAGCTATGATCTACTTTCTGAATCTATTCAGGGCTCCTCAAACTGTGGCCCATGGGCCACATGAAGCGGTGTAATTGTATTTGTTCCTGTTTTGTTTTTTTCACTTCAAAATAAGATATGTGTAGTGTGCATAGGAATTTGTTCATAGTTTTTTTTTTTTTTTTTTAAACTATAGTCCAGCCCTCCAATGGTGTGAGGGACAGTGAACTGGCTCCCTGTTTAAAAAGTTTGAGGATACCTGCATAGATATTCATGTACTAGATATTTTATTTTTGTGGAATCATATAATATATGGCTTTTTGCGATTGGTTTCTTTCACTTAGCATAATGTTTCAAGGTCCATCCATGCTATAGCAAGTATTAGCATGTAGTAGAACTTCATTTATTTTTGTAGCTAAATAATATTATGTTACATGGACATGCTGAATTTTATTTTTCCATTTATCAGATGATGGACATTTGGATTGCTTCCTTCCATACTTGATTCTGTGCATCCTATTGTGTTCTAGTGTTTTACTACTGAGCACCTAACTATAAGACCTATTTCCTTTCCCTAAAAAAATTAGGTGTACTAAGAAAACCTTGGTCTGTCTGGAATTCAGATATATCAAATTACCTAGGTGTTGAGGGACACTTGAGGTGATCGTTAGAGAGAGGCCAGCGGGTGAGAGAGGACCTGGCAGTGGTTTGTGCAGATAGTGATCCAGGCAGAACCTCAGAGAGGCCTGGGGCCTGATAGTCCTTCAGAGGTGATGGAGCTAGAAGCCTGACTCACATTTACCCAATTTTAGAAACCTCAACCCAAACTGCCAAACCACCTGATAAACCAGGAAGCTAATTTATAAATTTATAATGTCTCTAAACAGATGTGGAGTTGAGGTGTCTGGCTTATACATGATCTCCCTATAGGAAAGTCTACATGAGCAGGCAGGTCACCATCAGAGTAGGCAGAGAACACTGGATAACTTTACTTTCTATTGTTATATTTGAGACAGAGTCTCACTCTGTCACCCTGGATACAGTGATATAGCATCATAGCTCACAGCAACCCCAAACTATGGGACTCAAGTGACCTCTTTTCATAGTAGCTGGGACTGAAGGTGTGCACCACCACGCCCAACCAGGTTTGTTTTATTTTATTTTATTTTATTTGATTTTATTTTATTTATTTATTTTTTGAGTCAGTGTCTCACTATGTCACCCTTGGTACAGTGCCATGGCATCACAGCTCACAGCAACCTCAAACCCTTGGGCTTAAGTGATTCTTTTGCCTCAGCCTCCCAAGTAGCTGGGACTACAGGCGCCCACCATAATGCCCAGCTTTTTTTTTTTTTTTGCAGTTGTCATTGTTTAGCAGATCCCATCCTGGTTTGAACCTGGCAGCCCCAGTGCCTGTGGCCCATTCTGTAACCACTGAGCTAAAGGCACCCAGCCTATTTTTTTTTTTACTTTTAGTAGAGACAGGGTCTTGTTCTTTCTCAGGCTAGTCTTGAACTCCTGAACTCAAGAAATCCACTCACCTCGGCCTCCCAGAGTGCTGGGATTACAGATGTGAGCCACCATGCCCTGCTTGGAAAACTGAAGAATTGCCATTGAAGCCATATTTGCTGCACGTGCCTCTGTATGTGTCGAAGAAGAGTTCTGGTCAGGACATCTAGGTGGTGCATGCCTAGTTGGACATAGTGGTGCACACCTTCGTAGCACTGGATAAGCACTGACCAATTCTTGCTATTGTCACTATCTTTTTCTCCTTTCAAGTGGAGCACTGCCTTTCTATGTCCAGCAATATTTTATAATATAATTGCTTAGAACAGTAATATGAACTTTTTTTTTATTGTACAGCTCTATGATTAAAAATTTCTGAGTGGTTACCTCATATATGTTTATTTATGACTCATATATGTGCACTGCTATCAATTTGTACATTAGAATGAAGATATTTATTTCTATAAATTAAAGCCTAAATTTACTGTTTTTTCCTACATCTCTAATTGTCTATTTTTCCCCATTTAAGGAGTACCATTATAGAAATGTTTGGGTTGTGCATTAAATCCATCTCAGATCTACAGTGACATTTTAATTATCTGGGTTTTATACACACACATATGTATATATATATGTTTAGTTGGGTTATAAACCCATCTTTTAAGGAAGTTCATTTTGATGAGAGCAGAAGGGTTATCTCATCTGTTTTATACTGATCCCATCAACTTTAGTGGCATTTTCTATTTAGTTTTCAAGGTTCCGGGGGGGCAGCCCACTGTAGCCTCTGGGTACTGACTGAAACCTGGCAGGGGGAGTTAATGTTCTGTACTTGGGCCTCCCTGAGAAGAGAAATGGTAGGAGGTGATGTCTGGGGAGGGAGGAGGGAGCCACTCCTGGCAGGAATGTGTATTAATGGCACTAAGATGGTGAAATTAGGGGTGGTAAGAGAACTGGGGAGTTGGCTAGAGTCTCTGAGTGCCAAAGATCATCAGGGATTTGCTCTTGGAAGTAGGTGTTGAGCTCTGCCACCCTAACCACACTCAGAAGTGTATTGACTGGGCTTAAAGACGCCCAGATGATGTGAAGTAAAGCTGGATTCCCCAAACCATCACACTGGCTCCAGAAAAGTATTTGGTCTGAATGGGAGACATCATAATTAAGAGACACCAGTGAATTAGAATTTGGGTGCTCTAGACAGAACCCTTTGGCTCAAAATAAAGAATGAGTTGGGTTCCAGATGAAAAGGAGCTTGCCTCCTGAGAGGCCAGCATTGCTACAAGAGAGAATTCTGTCCTTGAACTGTGTCAGTGGTTCTTAATGTTGCTTGTGAATTGAGTCACCTGGGGAGCAGTAAAGGTATGATGCCTGGGTGAGGCTCAGCCCCAGAGATTCTGATTTCATTCCTCTGGGTGAAGTGTAGCCATTGGGGTTTAAAAAACAAACAAATGAAATCACACTTTCAGATGATTGTAATGCACAGCCATGGCTGGGAACCATTGCATGAGGCGGTGGAAGGATGAAATGACCTACGGAAGTGTCCATTAGGGGTGGACGCTTAGCATGAGAAAGGGTCTGGCACAGCCCACGTGATCCATTGTGACTCCATTCACCTGGCCCCCGTCAACTCTGTGAAGGGAAATTCAGAAGAAGAAAATGGGGAGAACCTGGAATTTCTGTGGCTTCTCAGAAATGTGGTCATGGAACTGGGTTGTGGCTGCCCTTGGTCTTGGTGACAACAGGAACTGTTGCTTATAGCTCCAGTACAAGCGCAGTACTAGAAACGGAGAAGGTGCAGGGCGGCTGGGGCCTCGCCGTGGAGCCTTTCCTTTGCACTCCCCCAGACGTCTTTGCACAGGGGTTTCCAGCCCAACTGCAAATTTCCCTTCATTTCTACCATTTTCCGTTGGAAATGGAAGGCTAGGAAATAGCTTCCTTTGACTTAAAATTGTCTGGGAGAACCTGGTGTATGGTCTTTGGGCAATCACGAGACAGGATATTCTGCAGCCGCATTTTCCAAAAGTATGTTCCTTAGACACCGGATTCTCAAGATGTTCTTCCCTGTGTCCACACACCTTGGGAAATGCAGCGAGCTTCGTGTCCTCCCTGAGATCCACACTGCCTATTAGTAGAGCTCTGAGATCTGAAGATAGAAACTTGTTTGTTTTTCTTTAACCCTCGTGTTTCCAGCTCATTTGGCCATGGAATTGTTTTTTTTGTTTTGTTTTTTTCTGTTTAGCACATTCACATCTTGCCTCTTTCTCATGACACACTTTTGGGAAACTGCCCCAGAAACCACAATCAGTGGTTTCATTCACAAGGGACAAAGAAGGCAGCTGCATCCCACACACACGAACCAGGGCAAGGACCCCAGTTAGGCCCTGGCCTTTCACAGTAATTGTACCCTTTTCCCATTCTTCTGTGGCCCCCCTTTCTGTTGCCATGGTAATGCCCCTGGACAGTAAGGACCAGGCCTTCTATTTCTTTTCCACATTCCTCCCTCATTCCCCTCTGTGTCTAGAAGAGAGCTGAGCACTTAGTAGGCAATGCTTGGAGACTATGATTGATGGACAGTTGGGGGGTTTCATTTGGACCATCTGCAGGGGGGCTGAGTAAGAGGACAAGACCTCCCATAGTTTGCCTCTATATAGCTGGGTAGAGGCGCCGGTCAAGAGGGTGGGAGAGTGCAGTTCTGGGAGCTCACATAGCCTTGGCATTGCCTTTTCTTTTCTTTTCTTTTTTTTTTTTTTAATGCAATGATCAAAAATACTTAACAGATTGAAAAGGCACATTGAAAGGGCACATTGAAAAAAAAAATAAAACATTTTGATTTCTTATTCTGTTCAGTTCAAGGGTGAATTTTTCTTTCCATGAAATGTCTGGCCATGTTGTTTGTTATGATGTTTTTGCAATTAATAATTTTCTTTTAAGTTGAAGAAGAAAAGGATGTCCTACTTTCTCCTGTGTCTCTAAAGAGTGGCCACATTTTCAAAGTCCCAAACCAGGAACCTGATATGCAGCCTGACAGGATATTTGAAATGGCTCAGGGTGGGTGGCGCCAGGACAAGTATTTGGAGCAGAGGTGTCTGTTGAGAGAGCCTGGCCTCCTCGCTGCCATGCCCCCAGCCTCATGAGCAAAGTCATTCTAAATTACAGGGACCATGAGGCCACTGGATGCCTATGGAGGAAAGCAATCTTGGAACTCTTTTTCTGGAATGGCCATCAGAGCTGTCACCATATGAGGTCTGACGATCAGGTTCGCCAGCTCATCTTAGAAAAAGTACTTTGAAGGGTGAAGTGGGGCAGGCTCAGTGCTTAGCTTCCCATGGGGAGTACTTCCAAGGTCACCGTGGGGACAGCAATGAGGTATGTAGCCCTCTTTAGATGATGAGTTCAAAAATTTAATTGTCAGCTAGGCTGTGGCTCACACCTGTAATCCCAGTACTCTGGGAGGCCAAGGCAGGTGAATCGCCTGAGTTTACAGTTTGAGACCAGCCTGAGCCAGAGCAAGACCATCTCTAAAAATCACTGGGTGGTGTGTTGGGCACTTGTAGTCCCAGCTACTTGGGAGACTGAGGCAAGAGAATCATTTGAGCCTAAGAGTTTGAGGTTGCTATGAGCTGTGATGCCACAGCACTCTACTGACAGTGACAAGGCAAGACTCTGTCTCAAAAACAAAACAAAACAAAACAAAAAAACAATTTAATTGTCCAACCTCCTGTACAGGGTGGACATAAAGTTCATGTGCAATTTTAAAATAACAGCCCGCTGATGAGTGAGGGGACGAAGGTCTGTTACTTTCCTAAGAGTGACTAAAGAAAGAGGTCAGGGTTGTGAGAGTGGCCAGTGCAGGATGTGAGCTGTGACACTGCAGCACTCTCCCGGATTCCCTGGCAGCTGACAGCTGAGCTGGGCTGGCCTCTGCTCTGCACAGCCCAGGGCTGGACTCTCCGGACATACCTGAGTGCATTCAAGTATCTACACATAAATGCATCCCTTCATTTGTACAAAACTCTTTTAATACGCATTTCTCCTCAGAAAAGGAAACGGAGGCTGATTATGAACAGAAAGCTCAGGCTGCTCCCACCGCAGGTGAGTGGGGCCTGCTGCCCCTCAGACCAGTCGCATCCCAGACCTTCTTTTCACCGTGTTTTCTACCATATTAGCCTCTCAGGTCGCTGGAGTAGTGTGGCCTAAGGCAGGAAGGAGGCTGCAAGTACAGGCCACAGGGTAATGCAGCGACCCAATACCCGCTTGAGAGTCCCAGGGTAACACCTGCTTCCCTGGTGGCCTTGACCGTCATGGCTGTCCTGTGACAACAGCTGGGCCCCCACCCATCTCTCCTCCTCCCCACATTTCCCCCAGGTTCCCCTTTCCCCACTGTCCAGCTCAGAGCCCCATCTTTAAACTCTTGTCTTGCATAAGGCCAACCCCTGTGTCCTTCCTTTGTCACGGTTGTGGACAAAGCCAGCCCCAGCCGCTCACCGTCTCTGTGCTTGCTCTGGAGCTGCTGGGGGATTCGGGAGAAAATCTCATGGATGGGTATCAATTCAGATAATGTTAGAGGATCTCTGCACTGCCAGCAATCTCATTGTCTTGCTAATCAGCTTACTCCCTCTGCCTGTTCCCCCTTTCCCCAGCACCCCCCACCCCAAGACCTCAGCTTTACAGTTGGGAGAGGGACTAGCTACTCCCCAGCGGAACACTGTCCCACCCGCAGCTCTCAGCCCCTGGATGCCACTGCTCCTCTTCCTCTTCCTGTTGCAGTGAACAAGAGACTGTCCTCTTACTCATGACCGATCCCCCAGTGTGCTTTCAATTTCATCCCCTCCTTGCCCCATTGGTTATGCCTCTGTCTTCTTTCTATAGGGCATTTTTTCTGCATTAATGTATGTCCTAGATTTCCCCCAACTCAAAACAGAAAAAAATCTCTGTGGATTTTTAATTTCCATTTTGTTACTGTTCTGTCTCTCTTGGTCACTGACAAGCTTCTCAAGTATTTTTACTCTCACTGTTACAACCTCTCAATTCTTTGAAATCCAGTTATTCAACTCATCACTCTATCAGAAGGCATGGACATTAGTCAGGGTTCTCCAGAGAAACAGAACCAATACAATACATACATATAATAAAGGAGACTCTGTATATGTGTATGCACAGGTGTGTGCATATATGTTATATGTATAATCATATATACAAACGCACACATACTATATATATATATAGAGAGAGATGGACTACTTTGAGGGACTGGCTCACATGATTATGGAGGCTGAGAAGTCCAGTGACCTGCTATCTGTAAGCTGGAGGCACAGGAAAGCTGGTGATAGGAGTCTAGTCAAAATCCAAAGCCCCAAGAACCAGGGAGCTGGTGATATAACTACCAGCCCAAGTCCAAACAGCCAAGAACCAGGAGAGCTGATATTTGAGAAGGAGAAGACAGCAGGAGAAGATAGCTGCCTCAGTTCAAGCATGAGAGCAATTTTGTTCTCTTTCTACCCCTCCCACTGGTGAGGGCAACCTCCACTCACTACTCAGTCCACAGGTTCAAATGCTAATCTCTTCTAAAAACACTTTCGTAGGTACACCAGGAATAGTATTTAACCAGCTATCTGGGCAGCCCTAGCCCAGACAGAAGTTGACACGTAAAATTAACCATCATGGCCTTATTAAGGCCCCGAGGAACTTCACATCATTAGTCATCTGATGAATATTTTTCAGCCTCATTTTACTCATCTCTCAGAATTTTGTGACCATCACTTGCTCCTCGAAAGTCTCTTCTAATTTTGCATCTACCTCTTTAGTTGCTCCTTGTCAGTCCCCCCCCCCCCCTTTTATTCTTTCCTTTTTAGATTTTCTTCATAGTGCAATCCTGGACTCTCCTCCATATTCTCTTCCTAGATTATTTTATCATTCTCAAGGCTCTACACACCATTGCATTGCTATAGACTGGTAAATTGAACATTTCCCTTTTCCCTTTCCTTTCCTCTTTTGGCTTAATTTTTTTTTTTTTTTAGAGACAGGGCCTCACTCTGACATCCAGGCTGGTGTTCAGTGATGGGATCATAGCTCACTAAAACCTCAAACTCCTGACCTCAGAAGATTCCCCTGCCTTAGGGGGGATTACAAAGTGCTGGCATTACAGGTATGAGCCACCTACACCCCACCTGGAAATGTTATTTCTTGTAGAGATCTTTTCCAAGATTCAAATATATATATCAAAATGTGTATTCAATATTTGCTCTTGGATAGCTCAGTTGTTAACTCAAATGCATTTATCATCCATTCCCCCAACCTGCTTCCTTGTGCTTCCAATCAGCAAAACCCCTAAATTTCTTATTCCAGAAACCTGAGGGTTTTTTCACACCTGCCTCTTTTCCTTCTCAATTCAATCAGACCCCACATGCTGTCTGTTTTACCTTGTAACTCTATCCAAAATCTGTATTCTATGCTCACATCTCCAGCCTAGTCAAAGCCACCATCAGTTTTCACCCAGTTGAGTATAATAACCTCCTAACTAGCCTTAAACTAGTAGCATTAAACTTTTGTCCTCTTTCCAATATAATCATCACAGAGCAAAGTAACTCCTTGAAATGTATATTTGATTACCTCAGGCCACTGCATACAATCTTTTAGTAGCCTTCTATTGGCTTTAGAACCAAGTTTAAAATTATTTCAATCGTCTACAAAGGAGACAATATCCAGAATATTTACTCACTTATACAGCAGAGGCACGTATCCATTAGGAAAGATGTTAGCCATAGTGCTGGCACAAGGTCTGAGTGCCCCTGTAGTGCCAGGTGTTAACCTCTTTAATTGTAAGGAGTCCAAGGGGCTTCTGATAGAAGGGCCAGATCATCAAGGAGTGGGGGAAGTATCACTTTATCCGTTGTCTAGAGCAGGCGTCCCCAAACTTTTTAAACAAGGGGCCAATTCACTGTCCCTTAGACCGTTGGAGAGCCAGACTATAGTTTAAAAAAAACAAACTATGAACAAATTCCTATTCACACTGCACATATCTTATTTTGAAGTAAAAAACAAAATGGGAACAAATACAATTTACACTGCTTCATGTGGCCCGCGGGCTGCAGTTTGAGGACGCCTGGTCTAGAGAATAGAAACTACTGTAGGTATTTCAAATATAGGGGATCTAATACAGAGAATGTGTAACTTATAGTATAGTAACTTCAGGAAGCAGATACCATTCCTAGGACTGAGGCAATGAAAAGGGAAGAGGTGGGATTCCCAGAGTCTAGCGGCGCAGAGGAGGGGCTCCTGCCTGCTGGTGTAGGCCCTCCTAATGGGGCACAGTGGAGCGAGGGTAGGTTGTGGCAAGAGAAACACAAGGCTGGAGCTGAGCTTTTCTGTGCTGTGAGAGTGATAATAACTGGTATTTTTGCATCTGGACATCCCGCTCCTTGTATATTAGTTGACCGGTAGCCCTGTCTCCAAGGCCCTCTTGGCCTGCCCCCTCCAGCCTCTCCCATCCCCTTTCATACCACACCCCACCTGTTTTCTGCTCCAGTCACTTGGGCATCTTTGAGCATCTTTTCATGTCCTTGGATGGGATAAGCTCTTCTTCTTCTTCTTCTTTTTCCTTTTTCTTGAGATAGAGTCTCATTAAGTCACCCTCAGTAGAGTGCGGTGGCATCACAGCTCACAGCAACCTCAAACTCTTGCGCTTAAGTGCTTCTCTTGCCTCAGCTTCTCAAGTAGCTGGGACTATAGGCGCTTAGCACAATGCCCAGCTATTTTTTGGTTGCAGCTGTCATTGTTGTTCAGCAGGCCTGGGCTGGGCTTGAACCCGTCAGCCTCGGTGTATGTGAGCTACAGGTCCTGAACCGATAAGCTCTTCTTGTTTCCAGTTCATCACTTTTATTGTATGATCTGTCTTCTGGTTATAGTGCTGTGTAACTGGCTACCCAAAACTTAGCGTGTAAAACAACAGAGGTCATTTATTTTATTCACTCAGCTGTAATTTGCAGGGATTGGAGGAAAGGTTCAACTTTGCTCCATCACCTGGGGTGGCTTGACTGAGAGCCAGAGCATAAGGCAGCTCCCTCTGCTGCTTCCCACTCAGCCAGGGCTGAAGACTGGGGACCTCAGCTCATCTCCGTGGGGCCTCTCCATGTGGCTGGGTTTCCAGGGCAAGCACTAGAGTGAGAAGGCTGATTAGAAACTGCATCACCTTTTACGACTCATTTCCAAAGCCATACAACTTTTTTTTTTTTTTAAATTTTAATGTACCATTTAATCCTTGTTACATGCAGTGCTGGACCCATAAAAGCAGGTTTTTCTTTTTCTTTTACTATTTATTTATTTATTTTTTGAGATAGGATCTTGCTCTGTCACTCTGGCTAGAGTGCAGTGGTGTCATCATAGCTCACAGCAACCTCAAACTCCTGGGCTCAAGTGATCCTCTTGCCTTAGCCTCCCGGGTAGCTGGGACTGCAGACCCACACCACCATGCCCAGCTAATTTTTTTTTTTTTTAAGAGACAAGAGTCTCACTTTATTGCCCTCAGTAGAGTGCTGTTGCATCACAGCTCACAGGAACCTCCAACTCCTGGGCTTAAGCAGTTCTCCTGCCTCAGCCTCCCGAGTAGCTGGGACTACAGGTGCCCGCCACAATGGCCACAACGCCCAGCTATTTTTTTGTTGTTGTAGTTTGGCCAGGGCCAGGTTTGAATCCGCCACCCTTGGTATATGTGGCTAGCACCCCACCCACTGAGCCACAGGTGCAGCCCAAGAAGTTATACTCTTTCTTTTTTTTTTTCCTGGGTACCTCTTTATTCCATTCTCTCTTTTTGAGCTCTTTGACTTGAGGCTGGAGTAGGAATCTCACTCACAGCCATAGTCTTATTTGGACAATGGGTGGTGAATTGGTGCACAGGGCATCAACTGTATTCCCTTCCCTTCCCTTTTTTTTTTTTTTTTTTTTTTCACCAAAACCTCCCCCCTCCCTTCTCCAGGTATTCTCTTGGTTAAGGCAGTTGCCAAGTCCTGTCCAGGGATACAGGGAGGGGCCGCAGGGTCCACCACCATGAACGAGTGGCAGCTTCTGAGGGGAACATGGGCTGATATGCTGTTGTGACCACTTTTAGAAAATGAAATCTGCCACAATTTGTCATATTCTTTTAAAAGTCATTAAAAAAAGTCATTTTTCAGAGTCTGGTTTAAATTTGACCCACGTCTCTAATGTAGGTGGCCTAGACAAACACAGTCAAGGCATTCTGTCCCCTCCTTTGCGTCTCATGCATTTTTATTTCCCATCTATTTTTCTCAACTGTCTGTTGTAGAGTGGAAGCATCTTGAATATGGAACGAAGTCTTTCTCTTTCCTCACGGATCTGCGGTACCCTCCCTGTACCTCGTATGTAGCGAGAGCTGACTAAACTCTCACTGAGTGAAAAATATAATAAAGGTTGATAAAATCTGTCCCCCTTTCCAGCTCAAACAAATCACGAATTCAAGTGTTATGTGGTCACGAGTTCACCTTGAACTCCTGAAGTGAACAATCGCAAATAGAAGAAATGGCGACACGAGTCTCAGCTACAGCTTCATAAATGGCTAGAAACTTCCTGGCTTGGATCCATGGTTGTGGGTAGACGTTCAACACAGAAAGCCACAGAATCGTGTGGGCATTCCTCCAATCGAGGATTTTTTCAAATCAGAGGGAAATTTCATTGGAGAGGCTGTTGGCCCAAACAACCTGGTTATCACCAGAGGGCTGAGGCAGTCAACTCCACCTGGAGAGAGTCTGGAAACATCAGAGAAAGGACAGCCCCTCTCCCTGTCTTAAATTGTTCATCTTCAGTCAGAGACTTTGGACATCGAATAAAATAAAAGAAGCAATGATGATTCATTCAAACTCAGAGTTCTAAGATGTTAGAGAAACAACTGCTGTAGTTTGGGGGAAAGGGGCTGAGATGGAGGACCTGGTGGGACAGGGAAGGAGAATCTGGTTGGGGGTTGGGTGGCTAACATTGCTGAAAGCTTCCTGTCAGGTGCTTTGCACACAGTATTTCATCTCAACCTTTCCTCAGTCCTAATAAATAAGAAATGCTACCCCCTTGTGAAAGATGAGGAGACAAACGGTCCACGTGGTTTAGTATTGTGCGCAGGGTGACACAGCTCACAATGGAAGGGTTAGAATTCCTTCTTTAGTTCTCAGTAGTTCCAAAGCCTGCATATTTTAAACTACATCAACCATGCAGGGATAAGTGAAGAGATGTCAACAGCTTTTATTGTGGCGGCCAGGTACATAAAGCAATGAAAAAGGGTTGCCCAGGCTCAGGTACCATAAGCACTGAAAAGAACATGGCCCGGGCTCAGGTACACTGAGCACTGCACAGAGCATGGCCAGGGCTCAGGGACATTGAGCAGTGAACACAGCGTGGCCCCGGCTCAGGTACCCTCAGCACTGAACAGAGCGTGGCCCAGGTTCAGGTACACTGAGCACTGAATAGAGAGTGGCCCGGGCTCAGGTACTCTAAGCACTGAACAGAGTCTGGCCCGAGCTCATGTACACTGAGCACTAAACAAAGCCTGGCCCGAGCTCAGGTACACTGAGCACTGAACAGAGCATGGCCTGGGCTCAGGTACACTGAGCATGGAACAGAGCCTGGCCCGGGCTCAGGTACACTGAGCACTGAACAGAGAGTGGCCCGGGCTCAGGTACACCGAACACTGAACAGAGAGCGGCCCAGGCTAAGGTACACGAAGCACTGAACAAAGGGTGGCCTGGGCTCAGGTACACTGAGCACTGAACAGAGCATGGCCCTGGCTCAGGTACACTGAGCACTGAACAGAGATTGGCCTGGGCTCAGGTACACTGAGCACTGAACATAGTGTGGCCCGGGCTCAGGAACATAAAGCAATGAACAAAGGGTGGCTCTGGCTCATAGGACTTCTGGATCCCAAGAGGAGGACAAAAACAGTGGAAAACTGGCAAGTGGTCGTGTGCGTTTGATTGACCTAATCCCGCCGGCAACCATAAGTACGAGCAGCAGTGAGACTGCAAACCAGAAAGGCCTTACCTGTGAACTGTTTCGGTGTTGTTGGACTTGGCACTCAATTGAACTGCCTTGGGAAGAGCTTGAGCAGGAGTGCGAAGAACTTTGGGCATTGTCTGGGGCCCCAGACTGAGCCGCTGAGCTGGGCCACAGGGAGCTGAGGCTGTCAAGCTCTGCCCTCAGGGTCGCAGAGAAAGGATTGGGCAGGACCTAGTAACCTAGTGACTGAGCAGCCTAAAGGTAGGGACTGAGCTGCCTCCCAGCCTTAACCACTAGGGGCAGAGTGAGACGGTTTTGGCACACTGGAGCCTCGGGCTGTTACCCTGGGTAGAGTGGGGTGGTGTCACAGCTCATAGCAACCTCAAACTCCTGGGCTTGGTGCCTCCTGGACCTCCATAAGAGCTGTGCCGTGATCCCTGACCCGCGACCCGCACCCAGCGGGCCTCTGCATGCTCTAACCAGGAACTGCAGGAGCCACACAACCCTGCGTCCTACCTCCTGTGTCCTCCCAGCCTCCACACTGGCCTGCTCGTCTACAGCCCTCCCTGCCTATGTGTAGAGCTCTTCTCCTGGCCAGAGACTACTGGAGCCTTGGGCTCTCTGTGCCAAAGTCACTGGGTGCCAGGCACTCCCAGAACCATGCACACCACCTCCCACCCAGTTGCTGGATTCAGGTGTGTCACACACTGGACCTGCTTCCACAACCAGAACTCCCTAGCTGGAGCATCCCCAGAGGAACTACACAGGGTCACTCCCTACAAAGATCCAGCAACAATAGAGTGATCCCGCTAGGGTATAATCTTGGAGAGACACCTACCCAACTCTGAGGATGGCCAGAGGCAATGGTGAAAAACAATCATGAGGTGAAATCAACAGAAAAACTCTGGCAATATGAATAATCAGAGTAGATCAACTCCCCCAAGGATCAATGGGGCAGACACAGCACAAGATCCCATGGACAAACAAATAACTGGGATGTCAGAAATCGAATTCAGAATCAGGATAGCAAATAACATCCAATTAGAACTCCAAGCAGTAACCCAAAAGATATCTCAAGAATTCAACAAATACGAAGACAAAATGACCAAAGATTTTGACACATTGAGACAAGAAGTTGCATCCTTAGAAGATCTGAGAAACACAGTAGAATCCCTCAGTAACAGAATGGAGCAAGCAGAAGAAAGGATTTCTGACATTGAAGACAAAGTTTTCAAATGCTCCCAAACTCTCAAAGGGGAAGAGAAATGGAAGGCCAAAACAGACCACTCTCTCAGAGAGCTCTGGGATAATTTGAAGAAAACCAATATTCATCTTATAGGGATCCCCGAAAGTGATGAAGTGGCTTCACAAGGCAGTGTCTCTTCTCCATGAGATTATGAAGGAGAACATTCCAGACATGCCAACAGATTCCGAAATTCAGATAGCATACAGTTTCAGAACTACAGCATGACTCAACCCAAACAAAACATTCCTCAGACACATCATAATCAATTTCATTAAAGTTAATATAAAGGAGAAAATTCTAAAAGCTGCCAGATGAAAGAAAACCATTACTTACAAGGGGAAAAATATTAGAGTAACTGCAGATCTCTCTGCTGAAACCTTTCAAGCTATAAGAGGATGGTCATCGACTTTTAATCTCCTAAAACAAAATAACTTTCAACCCAGGATCCAGCTAAACTGAGCTTTATTTATGATGGAGAAATTAAATACTTCAACGACATTCACATGTTGAAGAAATTTGCCACAACTAAACCAGCTCTCCAGGACATTCTTAGATCTATCCTCCATAAAGACCAGCATAATTCTCCACCACAAAAGTAAACACACCCAAAAAATTTTTGATCAAATTCCAACTTCCACAGTCGCAAAAGGATTAAAAATGTCCTTCCACTGGACTCTTGGAAGGCTTATCCATATTCTCAATTAATGTGAATGGTTTAAACTGTCCTCTAAAGAGGCACAGGTTGGCTGACTGGATACAAAAACTCAAGCCATATATCTGCTGCATCCGAGAATCACATCTTACATTAAAAGACAAATATAGACTCAAGGTGAAGGGATGGTCATCTATATTCCAGGCAAATGGAAAGCAGAAGAAAGCAGACGTTGCAATCCTGTTCACAGACGCAATAGGCTTTAAACCAACCAAAATAATTAAGGATAAGGATGGACACTTCATATTTGTTAAAGATAATACTCAATATGATGAGCTCTCAATTATTAATATTTATGCACCCAATGACAATGCACCTCAATTTATAAGAGAAACTCTAACAGACATGAGCAACTCGAGTTTCTCCACTTGCATGGTACTTGGAGATTTTAACACCCCTTTAGCAGGCCTGGATAGATCCTCCAAAAAGAAGCTAAGCAAAGAAATTTTAGATTTAAATTCAACCATTGAACATCTAAACTTAACAGACATCTACAGAACATTTCATCCCAACAGAACTGAATATACATTCTTCTCATCAGCCCACAGAACATACTCCAAAATCGACCACATCCTAGTCCACAAATCTAACCTCAGCAAATTTAAAAAAATAGAAATTATTCCTTGCATCTTCTTAGACCGTCATGGAATAAAAGTTGAACTCAATAACAACAGGAACCTGCACATCCATACAAAAACATGGAAGCTAAACAACCTTATGCTGAAGGATACATGGGTTATAGATGAGATTAAGAAAAAAATCACCAAATTTTTGGAACAAAACAACAATCAAGACACAAATTACCAGAACCTCTGGGGTACTGCAAAGGCAGTCCTAAGAGGGAAATTTATAGCACTGCAAGCCTTCTTCAAGAAAACGGAAAGAGAGGAAGTTAATAACTTAATGGAACATCTCAAGCAACTGGAGAAGAAAGAACACTTCAATCCCAAACCCAGCAGAAGAAAAGAAATAACCAAAATCAGAGCAGAACTAAATAAAATTGAGAAAACAAGAATTAGACAACAGATAAATAAATCCAAAAGTCGGTTTTTTGAAAAGATCAATAAAATAGATAAACCTTTGGCCAACCTAATCAGGAAATAATGAGTAAAATCTCTAATTTCATCAATCACAAATGGTAATGATGAAACAACAACTGACCCCTCAGAAATTCAAAAAATTCTTAACAGATATTATAAGAAACTCTACTCTCAGAAATATGAAAATCTGAACGATATCAACCAATACCTGGAAGTATGCCACCTACCAAGACTTAGCCAGAATGAAGTGGAAATGTTGAACAGGCCTATATCAAGTTCTGAAATAGCATCAACTATACAAAATTTTCCTAAAAAGAAAAGCCCAGGACCAGATGGCTTTACGTCAGAATTCTACCAAACTTTTAAAGAAGATCTACTACCTATACTACTAAACCTCTTCCAAAATATAGAAAAAGAAGGAATATTACCCAACACATTCTACAAAGCACACATCACCTTGATCCCCAAACCAGGGAAAGTCCGAACAAGAAAAGAAAATTATAGACCAATATCACTAATAAATATTGATGCTAAAATACTCAATAAGATATTAACAAACAGAATCCAACAACACATCAAAAAAACTATACACCATGACCAAGTCGGATTTATTCCAGGGTCTCAAGGCTGGTTCAATATACATAAATCTATAAATGTAATTCAACACATAAACAAACTTAAAAATAAGGACCATATGATTCTTTCAATTGATGCAGAAAACGCTTTTGATAATATCCAGCATCCCTTCATGATCAGAACACTTAAGAAAATTGGTATAGAAGGGACATTTCTTAAACTAATAGAGGCCATCTACAGCAAACCCACAGCCAATATTGTATTGAATGGAGTTAAATTGAAATCATTT
>CAUYPK010039934.1:0-11221 GCA_963574355.1 Loris lydekkerianus | reverse complement strand
AATTTTTTTTTTGGGGTGAAAAACATAAAAATTTATTTTTTTTAAAAATTAATTTATTTTGACATGTTTTTTTGGTTTTCCCCCCCCCCCCCCCCCCCCAGGATCCTTTGAGGCTTGGCAGTGCGGGGCCCTTATTCCTCCTGTGTTCTGAGGGCCTTCTGTGAAACACTTCAGGAGGAATCATCCATTTGGGTGACCAGGGTTGCCACAGGGAGTTGTAATACAGGACACGTGCTGCAGGCTGTAGGAAATGACATCACACACACTGTGATGTGAACGGGTCCTCTGGGTTGGTACAACCTGATGGCCCTGGGTGCTGCGAGAGGGAAAGAGCACCTCCTCCAGCTGCTCTCCTGCTGGTATGTTTTGGACTTACTTGAAGTAACTTGAGTTCTTTCTGAGCTATGTCTAAAATTAAAATATTGGGTCCCAAAGAACCAATGTAACACAGATCTTTCCAATGAAATTTCCTTCAAGGAAGGAAACAGTTTGCATTTATGCTGTCCAATATGGTACCACTGGAGCTGTTGAGCACTTGGGATGTGGCTAGTTTGACTGAGGAGCAGAATTTTAAATTTTATTCTATTTTAATGTGTTCAAATTGAAATTGAAATAGCCATATGCAGGTAATGGCTACTGTACTGGACAGCACATATCCAAAAAGAGAGCCGGTTCCTGAGTGCCTAGGTCCCTGCATACTCCAGTTCCTCCTCTGTCTGTGATTAGAGCCCATCCTGCTTAGGGTATCCCCTCACACACTGCCATTGGGGATGACATTTGGTATGAGGGGGCATGTATGTGTACATGCTGGAACTGGTGGATCCTTGTGGAATAGCCAAGTGCTGGCCGCCCACCCAGGCTCATTCCTTAGCTATTGTAGGAACTCAGCTAGCGATTTGCATGGTCAAGAAGGTAAGCGGAGGTTGAGAAGTATAGTTGTCGAGTCACTAGGTCTTTAGAGGAAGACTGTAAGCTTTCCTTGGCTACCTCTATAAATGAGAGAAAACCAAGAGAACTTTTAAGGTCCTAGGTAGGTCAAGAAAATCAGTGTTAAAGGAAATTTTGGGGGGTCCTGATAAGAAAAACTTACCCAGTTTCTAGTACCCTCACTAGCCAGATCCCTTTGAGTAAATCACTTACCCTCTCAGAAACTTAGTTTCTCCAAGGGGACAAATAATAACTGTTCTGTCTACTTGCATGGAATTGGTAGGAATAAATAATGAAACAATGTTAAGTTAAAAATACTGTTTAAACCCTTATCATCATCATTGGCCAATGGTTTGTACTTAGAACTTTCCTTGGAGGGCGTGGTGGCTCACCCCTGAAATCCTCACACTCTCAGAAGCCACGACAGGTGGACGGCTTAAACTTAGAAGCTTGAAACCAGCCTGAGCAGGAGTAGAGATCTTTCTGAGTTAGATCCTGTCTCTACTAAAAACAGAAAAACTGTCTATGCACGGTGGCTGGTGTCTATAGTCCCAGCTACTCAGGAGGCTCAGGCAAGAGGATCACTTGAACCCAGGAGTTTGAAGGTTGCTGTGAGCTATGACACTATGGCACTCAAGCCAGGGTAACAGAGTGAGACTCTGTCTCAAAATTAAAAAAAAAAAAAAAAGAGAGAGAGAGAAGTTTTCTTTTTGTGTTTATTCCCTCCTACTCCTCATAAAGTAGGAAAGAAGCTAAAATGGGGGTGGAGTGGGGAGAGCATTTCATGTGCCAAAGGAACATGCCGAAAATCATCAAAATCTTACCATTGGCTCAAAGCAAAAGGCCTGACAGCTGTTGTGCAAAGGCTCCCAGTTCTCTTTGGAGCTGACTGGTATCCTGTGAGTCTGGAACTCTGGCATCAGCAGACTTAGAGTCCCTGGTCAGAAGGCCACACAGAGAGGACCTCATGGGCTAAGGGGAAATTCTAGCTTCAGGAGAAGGAAGGGCCGTTTTCTACTTTTCATGACCAAAGGAGCAGCAGCAATTGGCAGATTTGTTCTCCTTCTTGGCAAAACACATTCACTTTTGCCCATCTCTCCCCGGGTTCCAGTTTTCACTCTGAAAGTTATGAAAATTGTCTGTTTATTCTCCAGCCCGCAGGCATGACCATGGCCCCTGCAGGCCTGTGGCAGCACATGACAGAGGTAAATAACACATGAAGAAGTATAGGCGATGGTTTCCCCGTTTCTGCACAGATACTGAGTGTCTCGTAGACCCAGACACTAAAAACATGGTTAGAATCTGCCCCGACCAAATAGTTGAGTGCCTTTTTTTCTTTTATTTGAATGTTCAGCACCAAACCATTTCTCCTAATGCTAGCCTGCTTAGATACTGCTTCGTCCAAAATAAGCCCTCCATCTAAATGCAAAATAAAACGAGATGTTTATATGCATGTTCTTCTTCTAGAGAAAGTACAGCAGATTTGTTTCTAGGGTTTGAAGGAATTCCATTCAGCTGAAGTGAAATCAGTAAATCATTTTATTATCTTTTTCTGCATCAGCTTCAGCCCACTTTATTTATTATATATTGACATCTGCTCTTGATGAGGTACCGGGGAAGACTGTAACATTGGCACTAATTTACAGTGGAGCAGAAAGGAAAATTTCTATTTGGATATGAGAATATGATATTAATTTTTAAACATGACTACTCCTATGAACTAAAAATATGTTAACAATGATTATGCATGGGCCCACACAAGATGCTGACTCAGGAATAAATAACCCTGACTCATAAATTTAAGAAATATTTTGAGCATCTCTCGTGACAGGTTCAGGGGATCATGGAATGTATCGGACACAGCCCCTCCTTATAATTTAGTGCAAGAGGCAGAACTGTGTAGCTCAGTGTTTAGGGCGCCAGCTACGTACAATGAGGCTGGTGGCTTCGAGCCCAGCCCTGGCCTGCTAAACAACAATGACAACTGAAACAAACAAACAAACAAAAAAAAAACAAAACCAGGGCATTGTGGTGGGTGCCTATAGGGCCAGCTACTTGGGAGGCTAAGGCAAGAGAATCGCTTAAGCCCAAGAGTTTGAAGTTGCTGTGAGCTGTGACACCATGGCACTCTACCAAGGGTGGCACAGTGAGACTCTGTCTCAAAAAAAAAAAAAAACAAAGATAAAACAGATTATTATTGCTATCATAAAGGTATGAAGGAGACTGATGTGGATATATATACATAGAGGAAACAATTACCAGTTTTCCTAGGGACCTGATCAGCAAAGTTTTCTTGTAAGAGATGGAATTTGATCTTAATATAAAGGCATTTGCTGAACAAAGAAGGGAGGAAGGACAGTGGGAGAAGGAGTTCCCCATATGGGGATTGGGTGTGTGCTTGGCTGAGCCTAGGCACAACGAGTTTGGCTCAGCTGCTGTACACACATGTTCTCTGCATGTGATATGCCTGTCCCCAGGGATCTGGCCACAGAGTATCAGTCAGCCTGCTGTATTCATGTACATCTGTTATTTGAACCAGTGTTTTCTTGTGTTCTGACCGTACTATGACATGAAGTTGGATGCCAGGCCTGCCCATATGGCAAAATCTATTTGTTGAGTCCACCTTTCCCTTATCTTATCCAGCGTGTTCCCAGTGCCCTGCCTAGCTCAAGGCTTGGCATAGAGCAGGTGCTCAGGAAGGACTCCCTGAGTGGGTAAACACAGATGCTTATTTTGGAGTCAACATTAGTTTCCTAGGACTCATAACAATTACCACAAATTTGGTGGCTTAAAACAACATAAATTTATTCTTTCCTGGAAGCCAGAGTTTGAAATCAAGTTCTGGCAGCTCGTGATCCCGCTGAAGGCTCCAGGGCAGACTCCTTCCTCCCCCTCACCAGCTTCTGATGGCTCCGGGGTTCCTTGCATTAGGGCTTCCTAACTCCCGTCTATGCTCCGTCTTCACATGGCCTCTGCTTGTGTCTCAAACATCCTTCTCCCACCCCCTCCCTTTTTAAGGACAAAAGTCATCGGTTGTAGGGCCTTCTCTGAATTTAGGATGACCCCCAATCTCTAAATCCTTAACTTAATTGCATCTACAAAGACTCTATTTCCAAATAAGGCCTGATTCACAGGTTTTGAGGGGTTAGAAGCTGCACGTGTCCTTGGATTGGGAGCAGTCACCATTCTGCTTGTTACAGGGCCCTTGCTCAGGTCTGAGATTGAGTGGGGCATCAAAGTGATAGAAAGTTTCAATCGCATGGCCATTTCCATGGCAGTGTTGGGACAGGAGTGGAGGGAAGAAGTGAGAGAAGAGTTTTAAGGACTTCTCCTTTCATTTCACTCTTTCTTATCTACTGCATTTTGAGGAAGAAGGTGTCAGTGAATATTCTAGGCTCTTGGGTATGGCTGATCTGTAGCTCCTTTAACCCATGCAGCCATGGTCTAGACCACAGTAGCTCCCTACAGCCATGGTCTAGACCACAATAGCTCACTCCTGACCACAGCTGACTTGGGCTGGGTTGGAGATCTGTGCTAGGGGCACTCAATCCCCTAAGCTGTCCAGTTGGTGATGGTCTCATTAGCAAGCCGAGGTGGCCCACTTATATTTCTCTCATGGCAGTTTGGAAACTCAAGAGACTAAGTTACTTGGTAGTATACTCTGCAACTGAACAGTTCCACACAGCTGGGCTGGCCTCCAGGACATGGGTCCATGGGAGATGTGAGGGGCCATCAGTAGGGAGCACTGACTCAGCCACATGCAAACAGAGGCAGAAGCGCCTAGACCGAGGTGGCCCTGGCCCCTAGAAAGCCCAGCTCCCCCTCCCCCCACTTTCCAGTTTGCATGAGGCCACGATTTTGTGTTTCCTATTCTTGAATTTCCATAAAAAATAAGAAGGTTCCTGTGTAACATTTATGTGTGAAGTGCATGCTGTATGGGAAGCATTGTACATGCATCATCTCATTGGTTGCTCATCGTGAGACTTGAAAGTGGAGGCAGCAGTGGGTGAGGGCCTTGGCCGCAGTCAGCCGGCTGGCGAGTGGCGGAGCCAGGCTGGCGCCGGGAGACCCAGCTCCAGGGCTGTGTGCTCTGTCTTCCCACCTCCTCCTTTGCTACCTGTTCTTCTGTCCAGACTTTCCAAAGCTTCCTTTTTTCTCTCCAGAAGAAACTGGGTGTGTTCCGATTATTGTGTTCCAGGAGCAGATGATGACTTGATTAGCCAAATATGTAGTAAACTTTAAAAACTTGCCAAGTTGTGTGATTTACTCTTCCTCAGATTCATGCCAAGGTAACCTGTGGAGCTCTAGAGTGTTTGTGATCTGCAATTTTGGGGATATATTTATATGCTTCATAGTGAAATCAGTTAAATGCCATGTATTTTAAAAAGCTAAAGCAACCTTGTGTTTGATGACTGTCATGCCATGATACCCTAGCACCTTCACAATTCAATCTACATAGTTAGTCTGCTTCTCTGTGGCTGTAAAGAGTCACCTGTGTCGCCAGTCTCCTGAACGGGGAAAATGTGATATACGTATACAAAAGTGCAATAGAACCTCCACAGCTGACTACCTCCCTACACTGACCACCTCCTCAAGTTGACCTAATTGTCATAGACCGGACATGCACCACATGTACTTATCAATGCAGTAGGCCTACTTCCTTATGTTAACCACCTCCACATTTTGGTTACAGCCCCTTACAGAGATTCCAGTGTATTTCAAGATTGACATATCAGAGAAACAAACCTGCCTTTGCCTCAGCTTATTTTTTCTTCTAAAAGGATGCTCTTCATTCTTTGAGTGGCTTTCTGTGCAAAGATATCTTTAAAGGATTAAAATCATTATAATATTGCAGTATATAATAATTTAAGCACAAAGTATTCACGGCTAATACTGGAGATTCAGATTCAGAAATTCTATAGAGAATAGTCTCAGATATCTGAGTGTGTTTCTAAAAAAGGGAATAGATCGGGGTTGAATAAGGCATGTGCAATTACAGGTTATCATTTTTTCCCCTCCTATCATTCCTTTTATGCAATAATGGAAAGAGAGGCTGGCAGAAGATAATATACCCTATTGAATTAGTAATGGAGGGTGTGATTTTCAAGTGCCCACTACATAAATGTGCCTTACCTGATAATTTGAAACCAGTCTTTTGGGTAAGTATACATTTCCCCCAAAGTCTGAAATGTCCCTGAAGAAACACTGTTCCCTGATGAAAATTTAGGTTTGCAAAATAAAAATACAAAAGTATTCCATGTAAATCATGTACAGGTTGTCAAATCAGACACAGACAAACCTGAAAATTAAATGCTTTGAGAAGAGTTCTCTTTTTTTTTTTTAAACTTAAGAAAAAATTTTAAAAAGACCCGTCACTCAAATTTGATGGGGGTGGTTTCATACACAACGCCGCTTTTGTATGTAAGAGCCCCTGTCCGATTGAGCAGCTAATTGGCAATCGTGGAGTATTAGTTCATTATTTGAATGGCGTCTATAACTGATTTACTTCCTAAAGCTCTAGCTCATGTAGCAGCATTTTTGCAGTGACAAGAGGGAAAGAGACACGGCTGTGAGTAAACTGCCAAAGCGTTGGATCATCCAGACAGAATCGCACGTAGAGTCCTATTAACTCTGAGTTTGTCTTCCCAGGTGCCTGAAGGGTTCCTGAGTCCCCAGTCACTGTGTGTTTAGTGGCAATGTAAATGTAAATCATTTAGGGAACAGTGAAGTGGCTTCCACTGTGTGGGTCCTCACTCTGTTTTGCATATTGCCAGGATCCAGAGCAAGATGATCACAGGTGACTGAAGACAAGCACTGTATTAAGTTGCTATCTTACAATAATAATTTATTTCTTTTATGTAGGCTTTACATTATAAAAGCCACTTTACACATATGGTATTTCGTTCAGTTCTCTCCACATCTCAAGGTAGTGTAATTTCTTTTCTAGAAGCTAAGTAGGGGAGGGGAAATCCCTGGTAAAGACTGGGGATGCCCATCAGAAGGGAAACTGGTCCATTATTCCCCAGCTGGAGACTGCCTGGCCAGGGCTGTCCCTAGCACTCCCAGAGCAGAGGAAAGACCTTTGCAGCGACATGGCAGGACGTGGGGCCTGCAGGGGGCAGGGGTCTAAGACGGGTTTGGGGCAACAGTCTTGTTGGGATCTTTGCAATATGATGGGCAGAAAGGCACTCCCTGAAGCATGCCGTGTGACCTGGGGGTGGGGGGTCTGTAGAAAGATCTGTTACATCCTACAAGGGGTAAGAGGGTAAGTGACTTTTTTTTTTTAAATAAAATCTCATTGGGGCCCCCCCAATGAGATGATAAGTTTTTAGTAAACTAAATGGTTGATTAGTTTTTAGTAAACTAAACGCAGCTCCCGCAGCACCTTTACTCTTTGCCTATTTGCAGTTATGCTCAATCTGCACAAAATTCCTGTGCCATGTACATATATATACATACACACATACATATACACACACATATATATATACACACACATATATATACACACACACATATATACACACACACACATATATACATACACACACATATATACACACACACATATATATATGCACACACACACACATATATATACACATACACACACACATATACACACACACATATATATACACACACATATATACACACACATATATACACACACACATATATATACACACATATACACACACACATGTATACACACACATACACACACACATATATACACACACATACACACACACATATATACAAACACATATATACACACACACATATATACACACACACACATATATACACACACATATACACACACACATATATATACACACACACTTATATACACACACATATATACACACACACACATATATGTACACACACACTTATATACACACACATATACACACACATATATATACACACACATATACACACACACATATATACACACACACATACACACACATATATACAAACACATATATACACACACACATATATACACACACACATATACACACACACTTATATACACACACATATATACACACACACATATATACACATACACACACATATATATATACACACACATATATATACACACACACATATATATACACACACACATATATACACACACATATATATACACACACATATATACACACACACACACACACATTTTCTTTACACTATATGCACATGAATTAAAATCTGCTGTTTTACTGCTCCCTTTTAATGTTTATGTTTAATATCCTAGTTTGATGTTAAGCTCACCAAAAGCTGTAATGGCCTTCTTCCCCCCCCCCCCCCCCCAATGTTCTTTCTTGGTCTGGTCCTGACTATAAGCTCAGTCAATTTTATTGAAAGACCAGTTAGTTCTGCAGCTTGACAATGGCCAATCATAATTGATAATTGAGAAGGAGTCATTAGAAGAGAAAATAGACCAAGCGCCCCGCACATTCTTCCCATAGACTTTGAAGGCTACTTGGTGTTTAAATCGGAAAAGCTGTGATTATGCATTTTTTGATATGCCTATAGATTTATATTTGTATTGCCTGAGATGCAGATTACATTTTGAGAAAATGTATTGAACAATAATTTAATAGAAAGCTTTGGCAGTCTTATTGTAAAACCACAGGGCTTAGTGGAAATTTTTGTTGTGTCACCATAGATACCCAAATCTAATTTGATTACTCTTGTGAATAGTTGCTAACTATAATCTGATAGTGACTGTTACTTTTCATCAGCTGGAAGTAGTCCGCTAATTGAGCTGGACGCAAGCCAGAGAAATCTTTCAAAGGAGTAGTTTTATATACAGCAGTTTTAATAAGCCATTCAGTGAAACCTTTTATCAAAGCAACAAAGGCAGGAAGGGTCTGGACATGGTGAGCATACTCGACACATCTACCAGGGAACAGAAGACAATGCTGGATCATGTCGGTCGCTCAGCCCTCTCTGGGCAAGGTCAAATAAGAATAGCTTAATTTATGCAGCCATCATGAGTATCTTTATTTACTTAACAACTCCGTCAAAAGCAACCCTCTGTGTCTTTAGAGTTCAGTAAATGAGCAAGGTGCCCCTGGTACCATCAGATCACGCACGTCTATAATCCTGCCAGGAGGGCATTGTTTGCTGCTTGATTTTTTCATCATAAGTAAAGTTACATCAGATACCTTCACTGGAAAAGGAGGTTTTTCAAAGAGGCAATGATATCTTTGCCTGTCATCACCCAGAAGCAGTGTAGATAGATGGATAACCCCAAAACACAGTAAGTGGTTTCTTTTCTTTTCTTTTCTTTTCTTCTTTTCTTTCCCCCTTCCCCTTTCCTTTCTTCTTTTCTTTTCTTTCTTCTTTTTTTCCCCTCCCTTCCTTTCCCTTCCCTTCCCTTCCTCCGTACTTCCCTCCTTCCCTTCTCTCTTTCTTTTTTTCTTTTCTTTTCTTTTGGAAATTGAAGCCCAGGGCCAGTTGTTAGGCCGGTGATTTGTACTTGAGTTTATGACAAGTCTCTGCTACTGGCCATGCAGTGTAGCGTGTTGTATTCATTAAGCTCTTCCTGCATGCTGTATATTGCTAAACACTTTACATTCCTTCTGGAATTTTACCCTTATACCTTATCATTGTGTGTTAGTCTATTTTAAGTTGCTGTAAAGGGAATACCCAAGGCTAGGGAATTCACAAAGATAAGAGGTTTATTTGGCTCACAGTTCTGCAGACTGTACTAGAAGCCTGGCACCAGCATCTGCTTCTGGTGAGGGCTTCAGGGAGCTGCCAATCCAGGTGGGAGGTGAGGGGAGCAGGTGTGTCATGTGAAGAGAGTGAAAGCAGGGACAGAGAGGAGGGCTTGCCAGGCTCTTTTAAATAACCAGCTCTGTGTGAACTCACAAAGGAAGAAGTCACTGGTTGTAGTGGGGAAGGCACCAAACCATTCATGAGGGATACCCCCAACTCAGACACCTCCCACCTGGCTCCACATTCAACACCAGGGATCAGAGTTCATCATGAGATTTGGAGAGGCCAAACATCCAACCCACATCACACCTCCTACTCTGTGGATGAAGGGATTCAGTCAATTTAATAATTAGCATACAGGTGCCTGCAGCCAACATCAGGCTGTGCAGCGCTTGAGTCCTCAGCGTTAGTCTTTTGTATCTGTACTGCCTCCCCCTGAGGCCTGGTCATTACATGGGAAGAAATGGGTGGTGGGTATAATACTATTTGCAGGAGAAAGGTTTGCTAAATGTTGGGTGATTGCAGGTTTGCCCTGTTGGGTGATTGCTGTCCCGCTTCTTCTTGGATCACCGAATTTAAATGCGTCTTCATTTACTTCTCCATGTTGTCCATGGTGGAGAAGCCGTATGGAAAGCACCTGATACGTGTTAGTTGCTTATTAAGTAGTTGTTATCATCACTGGACTTGCTTTTCTGTGTGTTTATTGCGATTCTGTCTAATCCTATGCTTCTAGAACTTAATGAGCTTTTAGGTCCCCCAGGAGTCTTGTTAAAATGCAAATTCTGTAAGTCCAGGGTGGGGCGTGAGATTCTACATTTCTAAACTGCTTCCAGGCAATGTGAGGCTGGGGGTCCCTGGACCACTTTTTGAGTAGCAGGGGCCTCGCTAATCCTTGAGATCAGCAATGTGGTTCCCATGTAAAGAAGGTATAGTTTTGGGGTTTTTTTCTTTTTTTCTTTTTTTTTTTTTTATTTCTTTATTTTTTATTGTTGGGGATTCATTGAGGGTACAATAACCCAGGTTACACTGATTGCATTTTTTAGGTAAAGTCCCTCTTACAATCGTGTCTTGCGCCCAAAAGGTGTGGCACACACCAAAGCCCCACTCCCGTCCCTCCTCCCTCTCTTTGCTCTTCCTTTCTGATTTCATTTCTCTTTTTTTTTTTTTTTTAAGCAGGAACTCAACTTTATTGTGTCAAGCAGCCGCTTATATAGAGCGTGGGGAAAGGGCGGGGAAAGAAGGTGGGGGATGAGGTGCATGACAGGGTTGGGCCAATGGCATGGTACCACGTTGGCTGTATCTAGGTAGAGGCAGTTCCAGGCTGGGCCTTGCTGAGTCATTGCTATGGGGAAGTAGCTCCATGGATCTACTTCTAGTCAGGCTCGCCAAGTTGCACTAGGCCTCAGGCACATGGCAGGGCCCAAAAATTCCCTCTTTTGTTTTTTGTATGGCGGAAAAACATAGCCCCTGTCTTAGGTTGCCTGCTCTTGCAGTTTCAGTCTTACCCGTCATGGGGATACAAACATCAATGGTTTGGTCCCTG
>CAUYPK010039930.1:0-36043 GCA_963574355.1 Loris lydekkerianus | reverse complement strand
TTTTGACATTTAAAATCTTTTGTTTTTTTTGTGTGTGTTGTTGTATTATTTTATTTTTTTTTATTTTTTTTTAATTTTATTTTTTTTTTTTTTTTTTTTTTTTTTTTAGGAAATACTTTTTTAAATGGGGGGAAATTTGATGTATAATGTTTACCAGTTATCAGTTACAAAGTAAACTGGACATTTGGTTAAAAGATAAAGATTCAGTTGACCACAGCCCCTTTATATTTTTTGCACAGTCCTGTGGACACATGAGTTTGGTTGATTGAGCTTTTGTGAGTGAAAACTTGACAATCTTTTGTTTTACAGTGAAAACTAATTTCTTTCATTCCCTATCCTCTAATTTATATCATCTTTAAATGTTGACATTTAAAGAAAAAAAATGACCTTTATTGAATAACCAGTAGTCAAAATGTGCACCAATAAGGTATATGTTACCATTTTGAGATTTCCAATAACATTTTAAAAAGCAAACTGCAGGATAAATTCCATTGAATCTGAAATAGTCAACTGCATTGCAGGCCATTTGTTTTTTAATGTATTTTCTGACATCAGTCTTTTAAAGATAAAATGAAACTTTTTCTTTCTTTTTTGTTTGTTTTCATTTCTATGCTCAGTTTAAGAATATAAACTGAATATTTTATACTATCATCTATAAAAATCTTAAATTTATTTTAAAAACCTCACATTCTAAAAACTATATTTTGAAATATTGGCTAGAAGGATGTGAATAAGTATTCAGATGAAACCCATATTTTAATTTTATTAATCCTCTTGATACTTGCCCTATGTTAATTTACTCTGTATCATACAATTGCTATTTTCAGGATGAAAATTGCAGACTCTGACACATTTTCAAGTACACATACACATCAATCCTTAAGCGATAATTTTACATTATGCTTATATTTTGTGCAGCTTTTTTGCATGTGATTTTATATAAATAGCTTTAACTCACTCTTTTATTATGTTTCCTATTGGTTTAATTTTCACATAGACTTTTTGAAAAGTGTAGTAGTATATAAGATAATTTTTTTCAAATTTTGTATTAATTGCTCAGATAAGAAACATTTCTACTAATTTGGTGATGAAAAGGAAAACATTATATTTTATTTTAATAGTATAAGAAATTATAAAACTATCCTTTTCTTTTCTTATTATATGTATTCATCATGTCTTTCTGCCTCAAAATCAACTACCAGGTTTCTATTATACAAAAAAAAAATCCTAGATTTTATCTAACTCCCTGATAGTTCTACTTAATCAACTAATACATATGTAATTCATAAATATCATTAGAGTCTGGTTACTTGTTTAAGGAAAAAGAATCTTTAGATTATTTCACTTGTGTTCTCAAAACAACTCTATTAGCAGATTAAGAAGTACAAATAAATGGACACCATATTTTAATCTAGTGTGATTTATAGAAAATAAAACTTACAAGAATATCTTGAAAGCAAATGTCGAAAAGAGATAAGCAAAATAAGATAGTTTTTAAGAGGTAAAGAAGTAGACTAGAAAGAAGTGTAACTTAATTTTTGAGGTACATTATTGCAACTATTAAATAAAAATTAAATTTTTAAATTACTTGTAGATTTTCAGAAATATTGTAAAAATAATGGAGGGTCACATGCACTCTATGCCAGCTTCATGTACTTCACCTACCTCACGTTAGACGGTACAATTGTTAAAGTCAATGTTCCTATATCAATATACGAATCTTAACTAAAATCCATAATTTATTCAGATTCCCACTCATTTTAACTTGTTTGTTTATTTTTTGTACTTTTGTTTTCCAGGTTCCCCTCCAGAATACTAAATTATAGTTAATAATTGCATCTCCTTGGACTCCTATTGACTCTGACAGTTTCTGAGAATTTCCTTGGTTTCCATGACCTTGAAAGTTTTAAGGAATACTTGTCAGGCATTTTTTAGAATATCCCTCAATTGAGAATTTTCTGATGCTTTTGTCCAAAATATTCTATGCTTTGGGAAAAAGACTATAAAGGTATAGATCTATTTTCATCACATCATATCATGAATACCAACTATCAACCTGATGTACACTCTTGACCTTGATCTGTGTGTGGCTGAGATAGTGTTTGGGGGCTTTGTACAATGGAACATTAAGTAACATTATTTTCTTTTTGTTCCTTCTTTTCATATTGTATTCTTTGGAAAGAAATCACTGTGTTCACACTTAAGGATGTAGAGTTATACTCCCCCCTCCTTGTGGGGAGAGTACCTACATGATTTATATTTTTTTAATTTTGTGAAGGAAATCTTCACATGTCCTCCATATATTTATTTATTAAACAATTTATATCAGTAAAACTTGTAGGTATTCACTTTATACTTTGGGTTATAATCCATTACTACTTTGCTTTGCTTGTCAAATTTTTGTGGATTTGGATATTTTTTCACATGACTCCCTTTGGCATAGCTAATTATTGTGTTTTGGGTATGTATGGGGGAGGGTGTTTGAATTTGGGTACTGCCCCAATTTCTGGTACTACAAGATGTTCCAGGCTCATCTTTTTATTTCCTACTTCAGTTCTGGGATCTACCATTTCTCCAAGTGGTTCTGGCTCCTATTAGCAGAGAATGGTATTAGAAACTAAGGTGTTAATGCTATATGTCTTTGTTCTACTAGATTGTCAGGTTCCTCAGCAATATAAGCTGACAAGAAAAAATATGTGTATAATAACCTGTGTATATGTATAAATTTATAAATATTTATATTTGTAGCTCTTTGTATCTATTAGAAGTTAAAAATGAGCACATAGTGAGATCTTCAAGGCTAATCCAATACCACGTGGGTCATTCTACTCTCTGACCTTTGCTTATTTGTAAGTTTTCATTCTAACAGGAAGAAACCTGGCTCCCACCATTAGTTCAATTCTGGAATATACAGGGTGTCCACAACGTTTGTGTGCGATTTAAAATAAACAGTGCCAGTATCAACTACCTGTCAGTCCCAGTATTGTAAACCCACACCTAGTTGAGAAAAAAAGTAGAATTGTAATGTCTCTAACACAAAGAAAAGTTAAATGACTGAGGTGACAGATACCCTGATACTCTGATTTGATTAATTTACATCATATGCCTACATCAAAGCATCACATATATCCTATAAAGATACACATCTCTTATGTACCCATAATAATTAAACAAACAAGTTTTTTTTTAACCATTGTCAACTGGAGTATTAACCAGACATTATCTTGATTTTGGTTTTACAGACTTCAGTTCTTTCTAATATTACTTAAGATTAGAAACTTTTTCCCCCCATCCCACCCCTCATTGGTGAGATTGCTTCATATAGTTCGTCATATTTTGCATTACATCTTGATACTTCCCTGACTCACTAAATGAATTTCTAATATTTGCATACCTTTGTATGTATACATTGTGCCGTAAAATTCCTTGGGCTTTTGCAAAGGCATGATGCCAGGTATCCACAACTATAGTGTCACACAGAATGGTTTAACCACTCTTGAAAATCTCATGTGCTTTATGTCTTCAGCTCCCTCTCTCTACCTTCCCAATCCCTGGAAACCATTTAGTTTTTATGATTGCTATACTTTTGCCTTTTTCAGAATGCAATTTAGTTGAAATCACTCAGTATAAAGGGTTTTTATTGACTTATTTCACTTAGTAATATGCCTTTAATGTTTTACACACACACAATGACACAGTTTGTTTATTCATTCACCTATTGAGAGGCATTTGGTTGCTTTCATCTTTTGGGCTTTAGGAATAAAAATGTTATAAAGTTCATGTACAGGTTTATCTGAAGATAAGGTTTCAGATTATTTGGATAAATTCCTAGGAGAGTGTTCATTGGACTATATAGTAAGACCACATGTAGCTGTACAAGAAACTGACAAACTGTCTCCCAACATGGCGCTGCCATTTTTCAATTTCACTGGCATTGTCCACTAGATCAGCTTTGGTGATGAGGGAACAGACTGTAGAGTCCATTCTTGGCCACTGTCTCTGAACCCTTATGTCACAGATGTCACAGCAGTGTCCCCTGATCTTGATACGCAAGTCCTTTCATGTGCTCATTTTGCTGGCATTGGAGAGGCCATTGAGAGTCTACCCCTCATGGACTGGCTGAGTTACTTTGTTTAATCTGATGGCCAGTGCCTCTGCCATATTGAATTCTCTCTGGTGTATATTGGTACATATTATAATGGTCATCACAGTTTATTCTCATATGGAAATTTTATTAATCAGTTCACTGAGAACTTCCTTGTCACCAATCTTCTAATCTTCCAACCTTCCAATAGCGTGTCTACCTCTGTACCACTCAAATGAGCCAATATATTTTATAATCTCAGATTACTCCCCTGTTTGGTCATAGCAGATAATGAATGATTTTCCTTTGATCTTATTTTTCAGTGCCATCCTGGCACAGGAAGTATAGCTAATATGTATAGCTAATTTTCATTTTCAGCTTGTACTCACCATACTGAGCAAACTCCTCTGGAAACAATCTTTGGTATTTTTTCTTATGTCATCTCATTTTATGTATTTTTCCCTATGCTTAAATGCATAAACTGTGGAATAAATGAGGTGCAACATTGATGAATAACATGGGCATCTAGCATTATTTCTTTGTTTGTGGGGGGAGGTGTAAGTGGCAACAATTTGTTTGTTTGTTTGTTTTTACTCACTTTCCTATGATAGGATATCATGGCAGAGCCTTGGTCACCAGATACCTAAAATGTTACTGGCATGCCAAGCCTCTAATCATTCTTTTTGTTGCCGGTATAAGTTGAACAGGACCCCTGTTGACTTCACATTGATTTTGTCCTTAGGTTACTTGTGCTCTATTAGTCAATTCTCTGCAGTCAGAGTCACTAGATGAGGAAAGTCATCTTAGACTTTCTAGCCAGTCTAGGCACTAAAGTGATTAGGACAAAACTATCTGGAGGCCTGTGTAGCTAATCCCAGGTCAGTTTGCTAAACTTTAGAACTGTGAACAAGTTAACTTTTTTTTTTTTTTTGCAGTTTTTGGCCAGGGCTGGGTTTGAACCCGCCAACTCTGGTATATGGGGCCAGTGCCTTACTCCTTGAGCCACTTACCTCTTTTATGTTTATATGAATGGAGCTAGAAAATATTCTTCTTAGTAAAGTATCTCAGGAATGGAAAAAGAAATCCAGTGTACTCATACTACTGTGAAACCAATTTATAATCACACACAACTGCATATGGAAAATGAAACACAATTTTGGCCTAGGATGAAGGAAGGAAGGGGAGGGAGAGGGGAAGGGAGCGGGATGGGTCGATGGAGGGATAGTAAGGGCACCACACCTATGGAGCACATTGCAAGTACAAGTTGGATCTATCAGGTGTAGAACACAAATGTCTTAATGCTGTAATTGGGTAAATGAGGTGAAAGCTATGTTGATTAATAGGATGTAAGCACTCCAATTTGTACAAATAATCAACACATTGAATCTCATAATGGCATAAATGTATTTATAATCTATGTACAAATGACTTAATAAAAAAACTGTGAACAAATACAAAGGTTGTTTTCTTCAGTGAATAATAACTTTGGAATAATTTATTTTAATTAATAGAGTCTCAGTGGAATGTTGTTAAAAAGCACACAAACCTGAAGATGAGACGCACAAAGAAATCAATCAGCATTTTCAGACAAGGCTAATAATTTCTATTGATGTAGGCATGGAATATATTTTGTAGCATGAGAAAGAATAACATCTAAAACTAAAATTATGACATCATTTTCCAAACATAAAAATCATACATAGGCAAAAAAATTAAATAAGGTGTAGTTTGGAATTAAACATAAAAACCTTTTGTATATCAAGAGACACTATCAATTGAGTGGAAAAGTAGCCCATTGATGGAAAAACATTATAAAGAGAAGTTTTTGAATGTACGCAACATAAAGAAAGGATAAATATTTGAAGTGATGGATATGTTAATTACCTTGATTTGGTCAGTATACATCCTATCAAAATATCACCATTTACTTTGAAAATATTTATAATTATTATGTGTTAATTAAAAAATAAGAAAATCTTAAATGAAGAAATGATCCCAATTGTTCTACCCAGAAATCAATGCTCATCAAATACAAACACACACAAACACAAAATCCTTCAAAATATTTGCAAGTCACATACCTGTTAAAAGATTAATATATAGAATACATAAAAAATTCCTTCTCCTCAACGACAAAAAAAACAAACAACCTGACTAAAAATTGGGCAAAGGCTCTGGCAATCTATTGTGTGGCATGGCAGCCATACTTAATAATTATATATTGTGTACTTAAACAATGTTGACAGATTAGATCTTTCATGTTCTTACTACAAAAATAAAAATGACAAGTAAGTGATTGTCAGATATGACAATTAGTTTGATGTAATCATTTTTCAATGTATATATTTATAAAAAAAAATCTTGCTTGAGCGGCCAAGATGACAGACTAGCAGCAGCCTACACATTGTTGCTCTCATGGCCAGGACTGAAAACGTTGAAAGGATCTCCATCTGGGCTCTACTTTCAGCTTACGCACTGGAATCTATAGAAAGTGAATGAGGTAGAAGTGGGATGACCTGCTCAGCGGACCAGGGGGTAACTAGGGAAGGTGTCCATACATGGGAAAGGGACAGGAGAGAAAATTCTGGGTTCCTCATTTCCCCTGAGGATAGTACAGAAGGATCTTCCACCTCAGCAGGCATCAGACTGACTGGACCCTAGGCACGCTTATTGCTCCATTTATCTGGAGGAAAAAAAAAGGATGCCTGTGAACCTGAGGGCTGTGTCTGGTGCCACTGTAACATCTACTTCTCTCCAAGGATCAGAACACAGCAACCTCCAACTCTTGGGCTTAGGTGATTCTCTTGCCTCAGCCTCCCCAGTACCTGGGACTACAAACGTCCGCCTACAGTGTCTGGCTATTTTTTGTTGCAGTTTGGCTGGGGCCGGGTTCAAACCCCCCACCTTCAGTATATGGGGCCAGTGCTCTACCCTTTCAGCAACAGGCACTGCTGGTAATTGATTTCAAAACTTGTAAAATATTAATTTCACTGAAGAACAACTTTATTAACCTTTGAGGCTAAATGATATTCCTGAAAAAAATATTAATATTATCTTTTCACATTCTTTGAAGTAGAATAGCTTGGTTAATTACAGCAGGGATATCGATTTTCAAAACACTCAAGAAAAATGTCTAAATATCTTCTCTCTCCCTCTTTCCTCCATATCCATTGGTCATTTCCTGGTGTTATATTAGTTATTTACATTATTATTGGATTATAATGGAAGGTAATATCCATGAGGCAGTGGCTTTTTTCATCTTATTCACTCAAAAGAGTACTAAAAGTATGATAGGAATCTAAATAATATTTTCAAATGAATACGTGCTTTGTTATTTTCTTTATCTTGATTCTAGGCAATGATATGAGTTGATTATATTTGCCTGAGTAAACATTGTTAGAAATTTCAATTAGTGTTATATAAGGAGTTGTAATTACTGGGCAAATGGACAAATATCAGCTTTTCAAAATAATGTATTTATTTTAAATGTTATTCTATTTTGTCTTCTAGTATTATTGGTCATTCCTCATATTTAACTGTGCGCTCTCTTGGATTACATAAAAATGTTTTGTGGAGCACAATGGCTCATGCCTGTAATCCTAGCACTCTTGGAAGTCAAGGCGGTAGATTTCCTAAGCTCACAGGTTTGAGATCAGCTTGAGCCAGAGCAAGACCTCCTCTCTAAAAATAGCTACTTGGGAGGCTGAGGCAAGAGAATTGCTTGAGTCCAAGAGCCCAGGAGTTTCAGGTTGCTTGGAGCTATGATGCCAGGGTACTCTATGGAGGGCTACAAAGTTAAAAAAAAAAAAAAAAAAAAAAAAGTTTTATGTTTTTAGCCAGACTCTGAAGAAATCTATATTTGTATTGTCATAATATTAGTATAATACTATTTTAGCATGTCACCCTTACTTCCTGTTTTTATTTGTTTCTGTTAATGGTAATTCTTTGGGTAATGTTATTGATAGAGTCTTTAATATCACTTTATATAAATTCATTGATTATATTTAGATAGTTGTTATGTAACTATGTAAATACAAAAGTAGGTAAATATTCCTTTTTTTTTTTTTTAGAGACAGAGTCTCACTTTGTTGCCCTCAGTAGAGTGCTGTAGTGTCACAGCTCACAGCAACCTCAAACTCTTGGGCTCCAGTAATTGTCTTGCCTCAGCCTCCCAGGTAGCTGGGACTACAGGTACCCACCACAATGCCCGGCTGGTTTTTTTTTTTTTTGTTGTTGTTGTTGTTGTAAGTTTGGCAGGGGCCAGGTTTGAACCCGCCACTCTTGGTATATGGGGCTGGCGCCCTACTCACTGAGCCACAGGTGCCACCCTAAATATTCCTTCTATAGTCTCAGTCTTGCAATATCTACAACTTCATGTCTATTTATATTTACTTTTTCTATAATTAGTAAGGTTCAATTCTGCTAGGTGAACAGATAAGTGACTTATAATAATTCTGCAGAGACACAGGAAATGATATCAAATCATTCTTTGTTATTGATCTATAATATTAGCTCCTAGTCTAAAATTCTGTTGTCCTATAGAAGAATATGAGAAACTACAGTAGCGAAGAACACTGATCTATGAGTCTTAATTATTGTAATGCTAAAAATTCTTCTTTAAATGGGATACATCTATTTTTTCAACAATCAGGAGTTAATGTTTTGTGTTTATTCACCTATTTACTTCTATTCATGGTTTAAAAAATTATTCATTCTATTACACAGTCTTAACTCCATTAAGAACTGAAGGTCTAAATAATGCAATGATTATAAACTATTTTATTATCTATATTATTTTGTTTTGATATAAAGACCTGGCTAAGCCACAATTATTATCTCTAATCACAGGCTACCATTCATCTTTCACAAAAGAGTGTTATTTGTCACACACAAAAAATTGGATGTATGAATTAAAATTGCTCAGGGCAAAACTTTCACCTTTACTGACAAAACAACTAAATGTACTTGCACATTGATGGCTGGTTAATAATATCATCCTTATATGCAGAGGACAATCTATAAAATATAAGTTGAATTTCTATAGCACAAATAAATACAATTATTTTCCTCAAAGGCTATGACTGGCATAGATTTTAATATTAAAAAATATATATGTATAATGTATCTGTAGAAAACTTCATTAAAATGGAAATTGGATTTTTATTGAGAGTAGAAAAAAATAACAATTTTGAGAATATTCATTGTTGCATACAACTATGACATGTGCTTGCTGAATAATTTTAGCTACATGATTGGTTTATATACAAAAGTCAAAGGCCACAATTTCCTTCAGTATAAAGCAAAAAGTATGTTTGTGTTATTGAGCACTTCATGTGGAAAAAAATAAATGATAGAATTTTGTTTAGGATGTTTAATTCATAAAATTAGCTACTGATAAAAATAAATAATATATTCAAATACAAGCAATCTAATGTGATTTTATATTCAGGAGGTAAATAATTAATACTTAGCTTGGCAGCATCACTTCAGATAACTATAAGTATTTTCAAGTCATTTTTTGATAATAAACTATTTCTACTTATTTGAGTTATTTTATTAAGCATTCATAGTAATAAGTCTCATGTTACCAGGCGGGAAAACATAACAGGATTTTTTAAATTTTATTTTAATCTCATTGCTAACCACAACGAGCATCTACCATGTACAAAGCCCTGCAGTATGTGTCTTATATAAATTCCTGTCCCTGAAATTAATGATAATTGCGAAGGGGTTTGGGGTCACCAGAAGAGGAGACCTTGGCACAAGAAATGAAGAGGTTTGACACCAAGTAAGTCTGTTTCCGGGCACTGAGGAACTCTGGGATGAGAGATACAGGGGTCGTATCCTTGCCAGAGTTCCTCAGTCCCCTGACATTGTCTTTGTATTAAGCCTCTTCATTCCTTATGCCAAGACCCCCTCATCTGGTGACCCCAAACTCCTTCAAACTTCAAAGACAGAATGTATTGTTTCCATTTTACAGACCAAAGATGCTAGCAAAAAATACTTTTAAGAAATAAGTGATTTTTTAATCACTTATCTGAGACTCCAACCAGCATTCTGGGGGAATTAAAACATACTCCAATGTCCTGATGTTTTTCCCAAAACACAAAGACGCTTCTAATTGTCTCTGTATTTCTGACAAAGGTCTAAAATATAGTCAAATAATATTATTATCCATTATCAGACCATTAGAAAAAGCTTCAAATCAGTAATTCTTTTTTTTTCTCTTTTTTGATAATGCAATCTGTTTACTTCTTAACAGGTAAAACATAGCCAAGCATCAACATTCCAAACTTCTACAGGTTCTACAATTAAAATGAGTCTTCTTTTTGCCCTGCTACTCATCACACTGTTTTTCCTTTTCCAGAATCAGCTACTGCTACCAGTTGTTTCTGTGTATAACCAGAGATCATTCATTCATAAAAACACAAAATTACGTATTTAAACGAATAGCACATTTCGTCAGGAAATGAGGCTAATTTAGTCTCTGTCAAAATTTCACTTTCAATAAAAGGCTTTTATTCTGATGCCTTTTAGTGTTATTGTTTTGATATGCAATAAGGTAATTAAAGGAGATACTCAATATTTGGATCATCCTATGAGGTATTATCAGTTAAAAGAATATTTTTAAAGGGGAGTAGACCTCAGTTGATATACTAGGTCTGTAGTTTCTTCTGCATTCTAGTTTTAGTTGCGTAATCTGTAACATCTGAATAAGTCTCTCAAGCTTTCTAACAGAATCGAATGAGGCAACACATCTGAAAAAACATTAATAATAGTGCATATAAATGTTTAAAAAATGGTACCTGTTGTAAATATTAGTAATGCTGTTTTTTATTGTTTATAATTGTACTCTTGACTTCATCTTTAATGAAAATGTTTTCCAGGTTAGGCATGGTGGCTCACTCCTGTAATCCTAGTACTCTGGGGGTCCGAGACAGGAGGATCCCTAGAACTCAAGATTTCTAAACCAGCCTGAGCAAGAGACAGGCCCTGCCTCTACTATAGTAAAATAGAAAATTAGCTGGGCATTGTGGTAGCTGCCTATAGTTCTGGCTTCCCAGAAGGCTGAGTCAGGACGATTACTGGAACCTAAGAGTTGATGGTTGTTGGTGAGCTAGGCTGATGACAGGACAATCTGCTTGGGCAAAACAGTGAGACTGTCCCATTTTAAAAAAAGAAAAAAAAAAAAAAAAAACAGGAGAAAATGTTTTAAGTCTCTCATCATAAAACATAAACCTATTTGTTTATTGAAGATAATTTTTGTAAAGGTAAATAATTCATTCTTTTAATTAATTTTTTTGTTTAACTACATGATTTTTTATTCCTTACCTTTATTTAGATAATAATATTAGGTCTCCCTTTACCTATCTTAAATGAATGATAATATATTTCAAATATTACAACATTTTAATGAAGCTCACCTGTTCATGGCTATTAGATTATTAACATATAATTACCCAACAGTTTGTTCGAGATTTGGGCAGCTGGAGATGGCCGAGTTCAATAGTGGTTGGTACAAAGAAGGTAGTGATGATTCATGCAAGGCTATATCTGTAAAAAAGAACACCAAGGAATCTTTTCATTTCAGTGGCTGAGAAAAGATATTCTATCCTCAGCATTCTGCAAAATGACCATAATATAGAGATGTTCGGTAAGTATTTCTTGAATACATGAATACATAAACAAATGAGATTTAAATACTGAAAATTGCAGGCTCTGGACCACTGACCATGTCCTGCTTTATTTATATGGGCAGAAAAACTCTAAGCTTCAGGTCAGAAGATTGCACAGTAACAGTTATCTGGCATTTTTAGGCCCAATGCCTTTTTGATAAAACTTTGAGAATGGGTTGAAACATGGGGGAAATTTGCTTTAAAATAAAAATAAGTATTACAAATTATATAATACATCATTTATTTTTCTTTATGACTTGCCCCAATGAGAAACTGGTCATTTATCAGGCATCTATGACCCAGGACCAGGAAAAAAAAACCTGATAAAATCTTTGGGTTAATTTTGATTAGTGTATTAATTAAACTTATTCTTGGAGGTCCTAACAAATGCAAACATTGTAACCCAGGTATTTGTACCATCCCATTAGCCTAAAATTAAAAAAAATAAAATAAAATAAAAGAGTAAAGATAAATAAACCTATTCTTGAGACTCTGGAAAGTAGGTAGGGTCTGATAGGCCTGTGGATGAAAATTATTTCCTAGGTGAAAACTCGAAATGACACTGCTACTATTTCAACAACTTCAAGTGTGCACATTATATGGCCAGTCTATACAAATAATATCTTATTTTGTGTGTGTGTGTGTGGTTTTTGGCCAGGGCTGGGTTTGAACCCGCCAACTCCGGCATACGGGGCCAGTGCCCTACTCCTTTGAGCCACAGGCGCTGCCCCAAATAATACCTTTTTTAAATTCTCCTTTTTTCCCCCCATTACAAATTAGAGAATGATTAACAGTATCAAATATAGTTGACAGCAAAGAATTCAAACATAAAAACATATCCGTCCCATTTAGCTGTATGGAATTAATAAGAAAACTTTTAGCGATAGAGAGGAATGAAAATAAAACAAACATGAAAAGTCAGAACATATAATATTGAAAAACCCAGTTTATTGGATTCACCTAAGGACAGCTATGAAGATGAAGAAAGGGCTAAGATTCAAGTTACAGGGAAAGAGAGTTTTTGTTTGTGTGTTTTTTGTCTTTGTTGATTGTATACATATGTTTTTTCTTTTTAAATGAGAAAGCTTTTAGATTTTCAAAACCTTACTATAAAGTTTTGCATTGAGATCTAGGGAGTCATATTGTGAGGCTCTGAAGATGAAACACTAAGGATATGCAACTTACAACAGAGATCATTTCTTTCATTGTAATGGGACTTTAAAGACCGTGATGGTTAATGATGTACTGAATATTTATTAGACACTGTACATTATGTGAGAATAACTTTGAACACACGTATTTAACTGTACTTGTCTGGAAACTATCACATAGTGAATGATCATAAACTTACTGAGAGCTACAAGGCAGTACAATGTTCTATAAAGCTTGTAATAGGGGAGTCCAGCCAGTCTGAGTGTTCAAGAGTGTCTTTCCTCCTAAATTCGAATGTACAACATGATAACTATTATTGTATATATTGTATGGTGGAAAATTGCCAATGAAAAAATGATTAGGAAATGGCATTGAAGCATACATTCTAAATGCCTAAGGCAGGAGTATTGCTTGAGCTCAGGAGTTCAAAACTATCCTGAGCAAGAGTAAGATCTGTCTCTACTAAAAACAGAAAGATTAGCTAGGCATTGTGGCCCAGGTCTGTAGTCCTAGCTACTGGGGGGGGGCGGGGGGGGGGGGACTGAGGTAGGAGGATTGCTTGCTCCCAGCAGTTTTTGGTTGCAGTGAGCTACAGTGACACCACTGCACTCTACCTGGGGTGACGAAGCGAGACTTTGTCTCAAGAACAAAGTAAAACAAACAAAAATTAAATAGAAAATGTAAAAAATATGAAATTATAAGTCATAAAATGGCACAAATTGAGATTATAATAAAAAATACACACACATAGGGTTTACACAAATTTACAAATGTACTAACAATTTACTGTTGCTTTATAGTTTTGCCAACATTAATTATTAGTATGATTTTTATCTGCCATTCTCTCTCTAATGTTTATTTTAGCTTTTCAGAAGAATATTATTATTTTATATTATTTTGACCTTAATTCACATTTTGTTCAGAATTAACGTTTAGCCTGTTTTCATAAACTGGCCATTTGAGCCATCTTTCCTAACATTCTGTTGTGCTATCTTTGTTATAAATTGATTATCTACATGTATGTGGGTCTCTTTCTGAACTCTTTGTGTATCATTCTTCTGTTTGCCTCGCCTTGCCAAAAGAAACAAAAGAAAGCAACATCAAGAAAAATATTGGATAGGTGCCAGCCCCATACACCTGAGCTGGTGGGTTCAAATTCAGCCTGGGCCCACGAAATAACAATGACGGCTACAACAAAAAAATAGCTGGGCATTACGGGGGGGGGGGGCCTGTAGTCCCAGTTAATTGGGAGGCGGAGGCAGGAGAATAGCTTCAGCCCAGGAATTGGAGGTTGCTGTGAGCTGTGATGCCATAGCACCCTACTCAGGGCGATAGCTTGAGGCTCTGTCTCAAAAAAAAAAAAAAAAAAAGAAAGAAAGAAAGAAAGAAAGAAAGAAAGAAACAAACAAACAAAGAAAGAAATCTTAATTACTATAGATGTTTTGCAGGCTTTGTTATTACGTAGTTTTATTCTCCAGAGTTGTTTTTTTGTTTTTGTTTTTATTTTTATGTTTTCTTGGTTATTTTTAAATTTCTTATTTCCATGTACCTTTTAGAATCTCTTTGGCAATTCTCACGTAACTACTGTATTTTTGGTGTGATTGTATTCAAATCATTCACTTTTTGGATGAAATTAGTATCTGTTTAATATTCGGTCTTTCACTTTTAACATGATTAATTAGTCCATTTATTGAGGTTTTCTTTAATTTCTTACAAAAAAGTATACAGTTCATTGTTAAGAAGGCTTTTGTGGCATGTCTTCTTAGTTAATTTGCAATGTTTAATTCTATTGGATGTCTCTGTCTTTGGATTACAATATTTCTTCTGTTTATATTCAATGTAAATGCAAATGTATTTTTATTAATTTTACATTTTTTATCTTTCTTTTTTCTATTATATATATTTTTGTGTGTGCTACTAATTTCTCTTTTCCAATTCTCATTTCTTCTCTTCTATTTCTATATTCTACTTGCTTGTTACCCTTAGAGTCTTTTCAATTAATTATTTCCTATATTATTTAAAAAATGTTTTTTCTATTAACTTGAAACTTTGTTGTCAAAAATCATTAACATATAGCATCAGTTTAGAAACTTATTTGCATTTTTTTCTCCAAATATTGCTACTATACTATTTTTTTTTACATTTTCCAAATTCTAATCACATATATGATTCTAAATTTTTATGTTCCACATACATCTGATCCTTTTTCTATTTTCACCTTTTTTCAATATATAATCACCATCTAGACTTTTTCTCACTTACATTCCAATTTATTAAATTTCTCTGTACCTATGTCTAATATGATATTATATCAATCTACTGGGTTTCTTACTTGAGTTATTGTATTTGATTATTTTGGACAACTTACAGTGTTTTTTCTATAGTCTCAAATTTATTCTCTATTTTCTTAAACGATGTAACCATATATATTTTTTTTAATCACTAAGTGCAACTCAAATATCTAAATGTCACTTGTAGCTACATTGTTTGTTTTTATTTTTTATCAATTCATGCATTTTTTTAAAGTCTGATTATTTTTGATTATACATTCAGAATAGAACACAATTACTATCATGTAAAAAACCTATAGATAATAACATTGGATGATTTTATTCATTTATCATGTTTAAGATATATCTAGATAATCTTTAGATGAGATAATATTTCCTTAGGACGTATTTTTTTCTGACTTAAGAAAACAATTAGAATCGAGACAGCCTATAACTAATTACATCTAAATTAATTAATTCAAAACTTAGTTTTAGTTTTAGGGATAGTTGGTCTATTTTGCTTTTCCCTTAAAGTCCAATGAGAAATCCTGTGGTATTTACTAGGGCCCGTGTTCCTAAATTGCTCCTGAACTTCAGCTTTGTCTCTATGAACCTACACAACTATCATAAATTTTGCCCCAATTTCTTAGACTCTTCTCAGTTATTTATAATTTATAAACACTATTAGGGTAAAATGAAACCAAATACTGTTCTCTCAGTGTCTTTTCATTATCTTCAGAATTTGCTCCCTGAAATAATTCTTTTGATGGTAGTTTGCTAAAAATGTAAAATAACGGTGTTTCTATTTTATTTTATTTTTTTTAGTCTTTCTAATTTCAATGGTGAATGGGTTGGTGAGTTACTATGTCATCCAGTATACACATATTTTAAAATAAAGTCCACTGAATTACTAATGCCTTTATGTATTCTAAATCATTATATTATGAATATCTTTATTACTGAAATAATAGAGCTTTGTTTTAAATTTTCACTCCAATTAAGATTGAAGCAACATGAAAAACACATTACTGGAAACTGATCAAACTAAAAAGCCTCTGAACAACCAAGAACACAGTACATAAAGCAAGCAGAAAGCCCTCAGAATGGGAGAAGATATTTACAGGGTATGTCTCTGACAAAGACTTAATAACCAGAATTCACAGAGAACTCAAACGTATTAGCAAGAAAAGGGAAACAAGTGATCCCATCTCAGGGTGGGCTAGGGACTTGAAGAGAAGCTTCTCTGAAGAAAACAGATGCACGGCCTACAGACACATGAAAAAATGCTCATCATCCTTAATCATCAGAGAAATGCAAATAATCAAAACCCCTTTGAGATATAATCTAACTCCAGTAAGATTAGCTCACATCACAAAATCCCAAAACTATAGATGTTGCCATGGATGTGGAGAAAAGGGAACACTTCCGCACTGCTGTGGGAATGTGAACTAATACGTTTCTTTTGGAAAGAAGTTTGGAGATCACTTAGGGATCTAGAAATAGACCTGCCAATTGATCCTGCAATTCCTTTACTAGCTATATATCCAAAAGAACAAAAATCACTTTATAAAAAAGATATTTTTACCATAATATTTATTGCAGCCCAATTCATAATTGCTAAGTCATGGAAGAAGCCCAAGTGCCCATCAACCCATGAATAGATTAATAAATTGTGTTATATATACAGCATGGAATCTTATGCAGCCTTAAAAAGATGGAGACTTTGCCTCTTTTATGTTTACACACATGGAACTTGAACATATTCTTCTTAGTAAAGTATCTCAGGAATGGAAGAAAAAGTATCCAACATACTCAGTCCTACTATGAAACCAATATATAAGCACCCACACTTCTATATGAAAGCTATACGCCACCTACAGCCCAAAATAAAGGGGAAAGAGGAGGGGGAGAGGAGAAGAGAAGGGAGGATGGGTGGAAGGAGGGTCGTTGGTGGGACCACACCTATGGTGCATTTTACAAGGGTACATGTCAAATCTACTAAGTGTAGAGTATAAATGTCTTAACACAATATTTAAAAAAGTGAGGTGAAGTATATGTTAACCAGTTTCATGAAAGTATTTCAAATTGTATATAAAAGCAGCACATTGTACCCCATAAATATGTTAATGTACACAGCTATGATTTAATAAATAAAAATAAAATAATAAAAAAATATTATTTACTTAGTTCAATGTAAACATTTCATATTGCATATTGAAGCAGTACCCTGAACCCCATAAATGCATCAATTATTTTTTATTAAATAATTCATAAAAATATTGTTTAATAGAAAAGTTAAATCTTTTAATTTATAGGCATAGCATGTTATTTGCATATCCAATTTTTGTTTTGAGCATTATTTGCTCTGTTGATTTCTATTTTCCTTTGTTCTTTTTCAGTGGTCAGTGACTGCTCCCTTGGTATACAATTTTTCCACAGGATGAGGAATGGGGATGGTTTTGACAAGAGTCTACAAACCGTGGATTCATCATGATCTGTGCAGTCAAACCTCTTTGGCATGACAACCTGTATTTGCAGCTTCTCCCCAGTGCTACTTTCAACTCTTCAGATCACCAGGCATTAGATTATCAGAAAGAATGTGCAACCCAGATTCCTCCGATGTGCAGGTTATAGTAAGGTTCACACTCCTATGAGAATATAATGCTGCTGCAGATCTGATAGCAGGCAGAGCTAAGACAGTGATTAAAAAAATATGGTGTGGCTGTAAATATAGATGACATTTTACTTATTTCCTAGCCACTCACAGCCCAGTTCCCAACCGCCCACAGACCAGCATTAGTCTTTGTCCGAACAACTGACTTTTTAAAAAATCTAATAACTTGGGAAGTATTCAGCATGATTTTATATTTTATTTTATTTACCTGTAATATTGTGAAGATTAAAAGCACACTTAAAATTTATTATTAGTGCAAACAAAGTGTAAACAGATGGGCAGAACAAAAGATTTCAAAGATTTTTTTATTATTATTTTGTGTTATTATTCTCTAGTAATTTGGAAATTATATTTTCCTGTTTAAAAAATCATATTGGTTTGGATGATGTTCAGTTTGAAATACTGAAGGAAAATATGGATAGTGGTCTCACTTATTAAATGTAGATTTTAGGTCAATATCAGTTGCATACATTAATATTTTTGGACCATCAATATATTGTTAAGTAGATACAAACTTAAGTTTGTATTTTGTTTGACAAAGTAAAAATGCTTAAGGTTAATCAACATTTCAGAAGGGTTCAAAGACATAGGTCCTAGGGAAAGAGAATGAGAAGGAGAGGTAGAAGAAGCTATAGAGCTTGTGTCTCCATTATGAGACACAAAAGGATCTTTCCTAGAAGGAAGGAAATATGGCCAGGTGCAGTGGCTCACGCCTGGACGGCCGAGGTGTGCAGACTGTCTGATCTCACAGGTTTGAGACCAGCCTGAGCAAAAGCAAGATCCTGTCTCTAAAAAAAGCAAGACATTGTGGTGGCTGTAGTTCCAGCTACTAGGGAGGCTAAGGCAGGAGAATTGCTTGACCAAGAATTTGAGGTTGCTGGGAGCTATGACACCAAGGCACTCTACCAAGGGCAACAAAGTAAGACTCTTTCTCAAATAATAATAATAATAATAATAATAATAATAATAATAAAGGAAGGAAGGAAATATGGCTTAAGGTAAGAACTAAAAGAACTTTATTGTGCTTGGATATAGGAAGGTTACTGAGGACTTTAGAAATTGGAAATCATATTTTTGTTATTTCAAGCAGCAGATTTATGAAATCATTGTGCTTTTACTTACATAATTTAATTTTCTAACATCAAGGAAAATGGTATCTATTGGCATTCACACGTGTATTTTCAAAAATTATGTTCTTTAGTTCCTCAGCCCTTCTAAAACTCTCTTATCTATCAATAATATATAAATATTTTTAATATCATAATTATATTTATTTTCATATATTTTTATTTAAAAATTGTATGTGGCTTTTCTATTCTGTTTTCTTTCCACATTAATGACATGTACTCAAATAAACTACAATGTTTGCTTCCTTTCAATGTTTGGTGTATGTCCTTTCATACTGTAATTTTTCCATTCTAGAATTCTTTACTATTACCTAGGCTGGTAAATAGTTGGATTACATTTTAAATATTTTTCCTTCTGGAAATTTACAAGAGTGCTATGGTTCCAAATTATTGCATCCATGGTCATTTATTTCTGTTGTTTCACATATGAATGACAAGTCGATAAGTTTAAAAGCTCTGGATTACAAATTTTTTTGTTTTCCATAATCACTGTACACAATCATTTTCTGGTGTTTAATATTTGAAGGTAAGGTATGACAGTTCACATATTTTAATTTCTTTAGTTTTTTTTTTTTTTTCAATGCAAGGATGCTTGACTGATTTTGTTCTGTCTGTTTTAATTTCAACACTTTTAGTTTCTAATCAGGAAAATCAGTTTTGTCAGATATGAATGTGAAAACTATAGCAATTAATTTTGATAGCTATACTCTTGAGAGTCAGATGTACTCTTTATTTTTACAGCATCTTTTGTAAAAATATTTGAAATAATTATTGACCTAGCTAAAGAAATTTAAGAACCAGTATTAAATGCTGAAGACAAAGTTATCTGTTATAAAAGATAATAAGATCCCATTGAAACTCTCTCCTTTACGGTGAATTCTCACCTCAAATGGGTTTCACAAAATAAAAAGAAGCCAAATTCTAATTCTAAATTTTTGTTGCTGCTCTTGGTACAAATTCTAGGGCCTGTGAGTGCCTAAATCTTTCTTAAATTAATTTCAAGTATGCCTTGGGCTTTATGCAAATAAGATTATTAGTACATTATCTTGCTATATTAAATTCCTAAAGCAGCAGTCTTCTTTACTTGTGCTGTGATCTAACTTCAGTTATTCAATATATTACCAAACTTGATATGTGTAAACTATAATATGTAAGATATTTAAACAAAGTTATATTATAATACTAGGTGTGTCAATATGTACATGTGAAATTATATTTTAAAGACACTGTTGTGTACTTTATATTGCTAAAGCAATATAAATGGACTCTATATTTGTGTTAGGCAGACTCTAAGGTTTACCCACTGGTCCTCTTCTACCAGGATCTATGTTATTCCCCCATGCCATTAGGATGGACAGGGTTCATTGATCCACTTCTAACAAATAAAATATGACAGAACCTATGGAATGTCACTCTTACATTAGGTTAGAAAAAGATGATGGCTTCTGTCCTGGGTGTTCCCTCATCTTTCCCTGGCCCTACCAGTCCAAGGGGAAGCCACTGACCCTGTCTTTAGGGAACCCCTAGAGATGCCCACATGAAAGAATAAGGGCTTAACCAAAAAAAAAAAAAAAAAAAAAAAAATTATGAGTGAACTAGGGTGAAGATTCATACTGTCAGTCATACTGTCAGTCAAGTCTTTGGAAAAGACCAAAGCCTTAAGCTGAGCACTTGCCTGTAACTTCATGAGAAAACATGAACCAGAGATATCTAGCTAAAATGTGTCTGGTTTCCTATTCCACAAAAGCTGTGGGCAAAAGATGTACATTATTTTGATTTCCTAAATTTTGGACTAATTGTTTCACATCATTAGGTGAAAAGATACATTATTTTTTCTAATTATATTATTATTCTTTCAACTTAATAAAAGGAATAGTCTCACATGTTGAGTTGGGTAAACCTAGTAGAATATACAATTATTCATTTAATAATCACTATAGGATTTTGAAGATAGAAATTACATGATTTTCTTCAACAAAATACACAATTTTAGGAGCAAGTTCCACAGAGGAATAAAGGAAAATATTATCCTTTTTTTTTAGCCAAAGTAAGCACCCAAATTAACTATGCTAATAGATGTACTACCTCAGCCCCAGGCCAATCCCAATTCTTTAGTGAATTGACTTCATTTCTTCATGATTTTCCTTGGATTTTCTTTATCATTTTAAATCCACATTTTGTTGTTGCTGGAGTAGGTACAGAATTCATAATTTATTTTTATTGTTAACTTATGAAAATAATGAAAATTATACTAATGAATTTTAGGATATAATTTGTTTGATGTCAATAATAAAAATACAAAGATATATTTTTTTGAATATTTTAGATGTGATCTGAGGAGGTTATTACACAGACAATAACCAATCAATTTCTTTTGGAAGCTATACTAACACTGTGGAGTCATTAAAAATAATACTATATAGTGCCAAAGCAAAAACAAAACAAACAAATCTAATTATAATTTAGAATAATTCTGTGATTCCAAATTTATTTTCACAAATACTCTTCCATTCCAAATTATTGAGACACAGATTTTTTTAAAGTGTTTACTTTCTTGCTTTAAAGTAACTCAGAAGGCTGGCAGGAGAGCAGCTTTCAAAATGTCATAAAATTTCAAAGCAAGGTGTATAAGGAAGCTCATGAAGTCAAAAGATCAGGATTTTAAAAGCTGTCATAGTTTCTATGTGATACATGCTATGTTAAATGAAAATAATTCTTGTAAGTTTTTATATTTATATTAGTTAAATAAGTATATAGTTATTAGTTTTCAATTTCATTTAAACTAGAGGAATTTAAATTTGACTATGCAAATCGTATTTTTAACTACAGAATCTTATAAAGAAAGGAAATCTTCTGCTTTTCAATAAAATTTTATGTAGTAGATTCAGAGTGAGGAAGATGACCAACTAGAAGCAGCTTTTTCCAGAGGCTCCTGTCCAGAGGGAGAAATATTGGACAGAAGAGGACTCAGTGGAGACAAAGGTGGGGAGCTGAGCATGGAAAGAAGATAGACAAATGCAGACTGTCTCTGATGAGACTCCAAGAAAGAAGATGTAAGACAACAAAGTACAGCTATGAAGCCCAGTGCCAAGAGGACAGGGGACCCCACCTCCCAAGTAGAAGTCCATTGAGGGCTCTTTTCAAGAGCAAGGAGAAAAGGACCTCTCACATTACCCCACAGGAGAAATTTACTAAGTTATGGACCTCCTCCTTCAGGGAGGTCCCACCTGTAAGCCTTTGTATCATCCTGCCTGGCATAAAAGTGAACAAATATTTTCCATGAAATTCTGAACACACAGTTCAACCTTCCCCTCTAGCCTGGCTACCTGAATATCTGCCTTCTGCAGAACCCATAGCAGTTGTCAAATTTACTGAAAGTCCTGGTCATGGTATGGGCTGCTGGACAAGAGTGCAGAAAAAGTGTGTGTGGAAATAGGGAACATGGGAAGAAAGGGATGCCTGCAGAGAGAAGGATGCATAGAAATGTGTGTGATGGGCATGGGGGCACTGATGACCCAGGGTCTGACTATAGCAAGTGAATTTTCCAGAATTCCTCACTCATTGGAGGGGACCAGGCTGTAGTCCCTCAGATTTCCCAGATGGAACTACTTGTGGATTCCTACTTTCTGGCCACTTGAAACCATTTGAACTCTTTCATGTGAGCAGTGATTGTACTGTCTTGGACAATCTGATTAGAACATTAGACCTGGGCTGTTCATTTGGGGACCCTCTGAGCCTCTGAGGGTGAGTGACGGTTGTTTTGTACTAGAGAAGGACAGATTCTCCTCCATCTGTCACCAGAGGGGATGGGGTACTGCAGCTGTTTATATCTTTTCCCAGCTGAGAATCCAAGCTAATACCATTACTCATTAGGATTGAGTAGAGGCAGGCTGACATCAAGATAGAGCCAGCTTGTGTTGTCTCACCAAGCATCTCCTCAGAGTCTTTGTCTGCAGCTCTGAAATGGACATTTGTAAGGATATAGGGGAAAAGCCACAATCAAAGCCCCAGCTCATTGGTAAAGGGTGAGTTAGCCCCAGTTCCTGGGGCCCCAAATCTAATCTCACTCTACCAGCTCTAATTGCCAAATTGTGGAAAATACTTATGGGGAGGAAAGAGCAAAAGAACTCTGGCAACATGAATAATCAAAATAGATCAACTCCCCCAAGGGATGACAAAGAAAATACAACATAAAATATTATCCATAGAGAAATGTCGGAAATTTGAGAAATAGAATGCAGAATATGGATGACAAATAAGATGAATAGAATGGAAGAAATGATGGAAGTAGAAATCCAAAAAGTAGTTTAAAAGTTTTCTCAAGAAATTAATAAATTTAAAGACAAAGTCACCAAGAATATGGACATAATGAAGAAAAATATAGCAAAACTTAAGAAAGTGAAAAAAGTATTTGAGGAGTTTCAAAGTATGGTAGAGACCCTCAGTAATACAATTGAGCAGGCAAAAGAAAGGATCTTAGAAATTGAAGACAAGGCTTTTGAATGACCCCAAGTATTAAAAAAGGCAGGGAAAAAGGAGGAGGAAAAAAACACAGGATATTCCTTGAGAGAGTTGTGGAATCATTCCAAAAGATCAAACATCTGAATTATAGGGATTTCTGAAGGAGAGGGTTATTCTAAAGACATAGATGTTCTACTCCAAGATATTATGGAAGAGAATTTCCCATGTATTGAAAGAGATACAGAAATTCAGTTAGTAGATAGTATCAGAACCCCAGCACAACTCAGTCAAAATAAAGCATCTGCTAGACACATTGTAATCAACTGTGCTGAAGTTAATATGAAAGAGAAAATCCTGCAAGCATCCAGGTGTAAGAAAAACATTACCTACAAAAGGGAAAATATCATAATGACTGCAGATCTTTCAGTCAAAACTTTTCAAGCCAGAAGAGGGTGGTCATTAATCTTTAACTCTCAAAAACAAAACAATTTTCATCCCAGGATATTTTATCCAGATAAACTGAGTTTCTTTTGTGATGAAGAAATTACTTTACTGATATCTATATGTTAAGGAAATTGGCCATAACTAGACCAGCTCTCCAGGAAATACTCAAACCAATTTTCCATAATGACTAGCACAATGGTTGACCACCAAAGTAAACTCACCAGAATTTAAAGAACAAAACCCACATTCCACAATTGTGAAAGGGTTAAAAATATGCACTGGACCTTTAAAAAACAAGATGGCCAAAAAACTACATACCTATCAATTCAATCAATTATTGTGAATGGCTTAAGTTGTCCTATAAAGAGACACAGGTTGGCTGACTGAATACAAAAACTCAGGCCAGGTATCTGTTGAATACAAGAGACTCACCTTACCTCAAAGGATAAAACAAGACTTGGGATGAAGGGATGAACATCTATAATACAGGTAAATGGAAATCAAAAAAAGGCAATTTTATTTGCTTATACAATTGGATTTAAACCAACAAAAATAAGGACAGGCAAAGATGGATACTACACATGGGTCAAGGTAAACACTCAACATAAAGAGATTACAATAATTAACATTTATGAATGCTCCTCAATTTATAAAACAAACTCTAATGGATCTGAACAATATCATATCTTCTTGAACTAAAATAGTTGGAGATTTTAACACCCCTTTGGCAGCTCTGGATAGATCCTCCAAGAAGAAACTAAACAAAGAAATAATGGACTTAAATTTGACCATTAAAAATGGACTTAATGGACATTTCATTCTAATAAAACTGAATATACATATTTCTAATTAGCCTACAGCTCATCCTCCAAAATTGATCATATCTTAGGACACAAGATTAACCTCAAAAAATTTAAAAGAATAGAATTGTTTTTGTCTGTTTCTTCTCAGACCTTCATGAAATAAAAGTTGAACTCAACAGGAATGGAAATTTTCAATCTCATACAAAGTCATGGAGATAAAATAACCTTAGGCTAAATGATATCTGGGTAAAAATGAGATTAAGAAGAAAATCATCAAATTTTTGGAACAAAACAATAATTAAGGCACAAACTTTCAAAACCTGTAGGATACTACAAAGGCAGTCCTAAGAGGGAAATTTATTGTATTAGAAGCCTTCATCAAGGAAACAGATAGCAGGTCAGCAACCTAATAGGCCATCTTAACCAAATAGAAAAGTAAGACCAATCCAACCCCAAACCCAGTAGAAGAAAAAAAAAACAACCCAAAATTAGAGTAAAATTAAATTAAAATTTTAAAAAATCATGTGGAAGATCAATGAAACAGAAACTTAGTTCTTTTGAAAGATTCTTGAAATTTATAAAAACTTGCTGGACTAACCACAATCAGAAAAGTAAAATCTCTAATAACTTGAATCTGAAACAGTAAAGGGGAAATAACAAAAATTCAAAAAATTCTCAATGATTACTGCAAAAAACTCTATTCGCATCAATATGAAAAGATGGAGGAAATGGACCAATACCTGAAGCACATCACCTTCCTAGAGTCAACCAGAGAGAATTAGAAATTTTGAATAGACCTATATTAAGCACTGAAATAGCATCAACTATACAAAATCTCCCAAAAAGGAAAATTCCCGACTATATGATTTCATGTCAGAATTCTACCAAACCTTCAAAAAAGTACTGGTACCTATATTACATAACATTTTCCAAAACATAAAAAAGGAAGGAATCCTCACCAGAGCATTCTACAAAGCAAATATTCCCATGATCCCCAAACCAGGAAGGGGACCCAACAAGAAAGAAGATTGTACATCAATATCATTAATGAATATTAGTGCAAAACTATTGAATAAGATCCTAGCAAAAAGAATTTAAAGACATATTTGAAAAGTTATACATTGTGATCAAGTTGATTTTATCCCAGAGTTACAACTTTGGTTGAACATACAGAATCTACACAGTCTTCCACATAAATACAATCAAAAACAAAGACCATATGAGTCTATGATGCAGAAAAGGCTTTTGATAATATTCAGCATTCTTTCATGATTAAAACACTTAAGAAAATAGTCTTAGATGGGACATCTCTTAAACTAATAGAGGCCATCTATAGCAAACCCACAGCCAATATCATATTGAATGGAGTAAAATTGAAAACATTTTCACTCAGATCTGAAACTAGACAAGGATGACCATTGTCACTACTGCTATTCAACATAGTACTGGAAGTCCTAGTCATTGCAATCAAGCAAGAGAAGGGGATCAACGGTATTCAAACAGGGACAAAAGAGGTCAAACTGTTGCCTTTTTGAATGACATGATCATGATCTTATACCTGGAAAACTCCAGGGAATCAACTACAAAGCTCTTAGAAGTTACCAAGGAATTTAGCAGTGTCTCAGGATACAATATCAATATGTACAAATCAGCATATTTTATATATACAAACAATGGTCAAGCTGAAAATATAATTAAAATCTCTATTCCTTTTATAGTAGTGCCGAAGAAGATGAAATACCTGGGAATATATGTAATGAATTACATGAAAGATCTCTATAAAGAGAACTATGAAACCTTGAGAAAAGAAATGGTAGAAGATGTTAACAAATGGAAAAAGATTCCATGCTCATGGTTGAGAAGAATCAACATTGTTAAAATTTCCATACTACACAAAGCAATCTACAGATTTAATGCAATCCCCATCAAAGCATCTATGTCATACTTTAAAGAACTTGAAAAAATAGTACTTTTTAATATGGAATCAGAAAAACCCAAAATAGCCAATACAATACCAATAAACAAAAATAAATCTGGCAGCATTATACTACCAGACTTAAGGTCATACTACAAATCTATAATGATCAAAAATAGCATGATACTGGCACAGAAATAGAGATGTAGATATATGGACTATAATAGAGAATCTAGAAATGAACCCAGCCACATATCATCATTTGATCTTTGATAAGCCAAGCAAAAACATTAGGGAAAATAATGCCTATTTAACAAATGTTGCTGGGAGAACTGGCTAATGAACTATAGAGGACTGAAACTGGATCCACATCTCTAACCACTAACACAAACTGACTATCAAGGGATGAAACATTTACGTGTATGACAAGAAACTACAAAAATACTACAAAAGAGTGCAGGGAAAATGCTTCAAAATATTGATCTGGGAAAATATTTTCTGAGGAAGAGCTCCCTGACAATTGCAGCAACACCAAAAATAAATTACTGGGATTTGATCAAGCTAAAGATCTTCTGCACAACTAAGGGGACTGCAGCTAAAGCAAACAGACAGCCTTCAAAGTGGGATAAGATTTTTGCTTGTTATGATTCCAACTAAGGTCTGATAACTGGAATCTACAGATAACTCAAATCAATCAATAAGTAAAGAATAAACAACCTCATTTGTTTGTGGGCAAGAGAATTTAACAGAAACTTCTCTGCAGATGACAGACAAATGGCCAATGACACATGAAAACATATTCATCATCTTTAATCATCAGAGAAATGCAAATGAAAATGACTTTGAGATATCACCTAACTCCAAAAGATTAGCTCACATCACTAAGTCCCAAAACTACAGAATCTGGTGTGGTTGTGGAGAAAAGGGAACACTTCTATGCTGCTGGTGGGATTACAAACTAATATAACCTTTATTAAAGAAGTATGGAGAATCCGCAAAGAACTAAAAGTTGACCTTCCATTTGATGCCACAATTCTATTACTAGATATCTGCACAGAAGAACGAAAATCATTTTACCACAAAGACATCTGCACCAGAATGTTTATTGCAGCCCAATTGGTAATTGCCAAGTCATGGTAGTAACCTAAATATCCATCATTTCATGAATGATTAAAAAAATTGTGGTATATGTATACCATGGAATACTATTCAGCTATAAAAAAGATGGAGACTTCACATCTTTTATGTTGACCTGGATGGAGCTGGAACAAATTCTTCTTAGTAAAGTACCCCAGGAAAGGAAAAAAGTATCCACTATACTCAATATTATTATGAAACAAATATATAAACACTTACACACTCATACAAATGATAAAACATAAATATAGTCTACCAAGGGGGAGGTAGTGGTGTAAACAACAGAAGTTTATTACCATCAGTTTTGGATGATGGAAATTCAAGATCAAGGTGTCAGGAGGGTCGGTTCCCTTTGCTGTGAGAGGGAGCCCTTCTATACCTCTCCTTGCTTCTGACAAGGATGGGGATGGGAGAAGGGTAGTGAGAGGAGGATAACTGGTGGAGGAGGGAGGGCATTTGATGGTATCTCTCCTAAGGTGCACAATGTAAGGGCATATTTCAAAATAACTAAGAGTAAATAATAAATGTCTTACCACACACACAAAAAAAAATGAGGTCATTGTTATGTTAATTGGTTTGATTTAAGCATTCCACGTACATCAAATCATCACATTGTACTGCATACAGTTGCGATTTAAATTAAAAATGAAATTAAAAGAAAGAAGGAAAAAAAAACTTTATACACTAGAACCAAGGGTAAGTTGACCACCCAAAGGACTGTAGCAAAGTTGTCAACATATGGAGGTGATGAACATGGGAACTAGGCCTACTGTACTGATAATGTACATGTGATTCATGTCCTGTTGAAATTAGGTCAGCTGAAGGAAGTGGTTGACTATGGAGGTTCTATTGTATTTATATATTTTATTTCAAAATATTAAGTGGGTACAAATATTTTAGGTTACCTGGATTATTTTTGTAATGCTTGAGTCTTGCTACAGGTGTGCCTGTAACCTAAATAGTAGTGTTCATAGTACCTGTTAGGTGGATTTATTCCCCTCCTCCTACCTTCTCCTAATTGCTTTATACTGAGTTTTACTTTCCACTCAGTGAACTGTGTGCTAAGCCATTAGTTCTAATTTCATATTGAGTACTTGTGGTGTTTCTTTCCATTCTTGCATTACTTAAGAGAATTGACATCAGCTACCTGCAGATTGTTGCAAAAGGTACTAATTCATCTTTTTAATGGCTCAGTAGTACTCAATGCTGTACATATACCATGTTTATTAATCCATTTTATTATGTGTAATCTTAAACTTCTAAGGTCTATTATATTCCTTTTAAAAATCTTTTGGGGTGATTTAGGCCACAAACTAGGTAATCTTTATGTCTTGGTAAAAATCATAGTATTTTGACTTACCCAGTTGCAGATCACTCTTGCACAGTAGACTAACTAATGTTTTCAAGTGGAACATGGAAATATAACACATGTGAGTATAAAATAACTCCAAGGATTCCTCTCTTTATTGAATACTAAAAGCTTTTAGTTAATATTGACCTATGGGAATTTAGTTAAAGTTACCAACATAGTCAGTTTGGGGCAGAGAGGTACAAAAAGTTAAAAATAATTCAATTAACCATTCATCAACAATTTTTCCTGCTCATGTAAATCAAGCATGGAATTAAAATTGTATCTAAAACTCCTTGAAAAATGTTTTTAACAACAAAAATGAAGATATTATCGATGTACTATCAGTCCATTATTGAAACATTCTCACAACAAGGCGAAAATAATTTTGAGTTAGTTCTGAAAGAGATCTGAGTCTTCAGTATTTCGTTAGTGGGCTAATTTCCTAGTTGATTCAATATTGTTTAGAGTATGTTTGTACCACTTTGCTAAGGATACCATAACGAAGTACCATAACTGGAGGTGGTGTAAACAACAGAAGTTTATTACCATCAGTTTTGGATGATGGAAATTCAAGATCAAGGTGTCAGGAGGGTCGGTTCCCTTTGCTGTGAGAGGGAGCCCTTCTATACCTCTCCTTGCTTCTGACATTTGCTGTCAGTCTTTGTTATTCCTTAGTTTTGTATGCATCGACCTGATTTCTGCCTTCATCCTCACATGGTGCTCTCTCTGCCCAATTTCCCCCTGAAGGTATCAGTCATATTAGATTGCGGCCCATCCTGCTGCAATACAATTTCACATTAACTAATTCTACATGCAATGACCTTATATTCCAATTTTGAAGTTACTTGACTGTTAGGACTTTACCATATTGCACAGTTCAACCATTGCAGTGTTCTCTAATTGCTTTAAAATCCCATGGATGATAGAAAAGGATACATTTTGAGCAAACCTAACTCTTAAATGAGAGTTTTAGGCTATTCATGGGCAACGAGGTGGTGAGGAACCACGCAGGAGAATAATAAGGTGCCACATCATGCCTAGTTTATCGTTTAATATTGAACACTGAAAATATTTCTTCTGATTAAGGCATTAAGCCTCTCCACTTTTTACTTCTTAGAGTTAGTATTTCACATTAATTCTCCTTCAGCTAAGTAATACTGCTGTGTTAGTATAGAATAGTGATTTTTAACCAGTGTTCTATGAGAGGACCTTAGGTGTGTGGCAAAATTTTAAAGAAGAAATTATTTTTAAAAGAAGTTCAAAACCCAGTAAGTATATTCTTTTTTTATCCTTTTTTTTTTTTTTTGATTAACATAAAGCTTAATTATAGCTTCAGTGTGCCTTGAGATAACAACACTGGTTAGATAATAGGAAAATAAATAAATAATAAATAAATAAATAATCCCAAAGCACAAAAATGAAAGTAAAAACTTAAATTTTACAAATTATTATGGAAATGTTGGTGTATTGCACCTTGGTGTACAATTTGAATCTTCATTTCACTAAATCTTCATTTCACTAAATCTTTTATTACGTTGCATTAACTTTTACATATTTTGGTCTGCGTAGAGGGTAGGTAATATAAAATGCTGATCTTAGGGTATCAGGGAGAGAGCAGAATATGATGAAAATGTAGGGAAAATACATATATTATGCCATGGAATAATTGCATCTCCTCAAAATTTATATATTGAAGCAATAACCCCCAATGTAATGGTATTAGAGTGATGCTTTAGGTTTAAAGTTAAGAGGTTGAGGTCTCCATGATGGCATTAGTGTCCCCAGTAAGAAGAGGGAGAGACCCAGAGCTTTCTCTCTCCACCCTGTGACAACACAGCAAGAAGGTAGTCATCTACAAACCAGGGGGACAGCCCTCCTCAGAACATAATCATAGCAGAACCCTTAGACTATAGAAATAATGTCTGGTGTTTAAGGTGCTCAGTCTGTGATATTTTCTTGTAGGTCCTGCCAACAAAAGAGTCACAAGGTTCATAAATTTGGAGAGAAAACTTAATTTCTTATAAAATTAAACCTTTCTTATAAAAGGTTTCACCCTGCAGGCAGGCCATCCTGAAGCTGGAAAGCACAACCCCCCAAAGCAGGTATTTGGAGGGAGGAAATAGTGGAACAGGAATTTGTGTCAAATGTGTTGACCATGTATACACATTTAACAGGTTACAGGAGGAGCTATGAATAATCACAAGAAATTGGTTCGTGTGTGGGTGGTTAGCAAACATGCATGCTACATACATTTCATGTTCACTCTGGGGTGCAGACAATATTTAAATGCATTAAAATTAGGCTATCTACCCCCAAAATTGAAATGGAGGATAGAGAGGCAGCCTGTGTGTAGCCTCTGTAAACTGTCCAGAACTCCTTCAGGGTCAGTGGTCTCTGACCAGGAAGGAATGGTGGTTAGATCAGATGTGGAAACCACACAAAAAAGGGGCACAAGCAATTGGTTATAATCATCAGTGATTGGTTTCTGATTAACACAAGAAAGAAAGTCTAACAGCTGTTAGAGAGGAAGGAGGTATAACAAGATGTATCAGGCCTTGCATCCTGTCATACCAGGAACTCAGTTTTTAAGATTTCTCTTGAGTGCCTTTGGCTAAGAAGGATTCCATTCAGGCACTTGAGGTGGGGGGGAGGTGGTGGGGAGGGAGCTTAGGGTTTTATTTATAATTTCTAAATTCTATATTGACTAAGACAGATTCATACTTTAAATATAACATGATCAACCTAAGCATTTAATCAATTATTGAAGAATGTTTCTAAGAAACATTATTTATGTTTACCACACATAACTGTTATTTATAGAGTGCAGTCAATCAAAGGGAAGAGGCATAGCTGCACTGAAGAGCCTCTGGTGTTTTGGAGTCTTACTTTGGAGATAATGACATCAGAGCATTCAACCTAAAAAGGAGTGTCAACCTAAAAAGGAAGACACTTAGGAACATCATCTCTAAATGTATTGAGTTTATGCAGGAATATACATGGGGATTATATTATAGTTTGGAATATATCACTTGGGAAGCCTCTCATTCAGTCACCAAGGGAAGAATAAAGAGGAGATTTTATTAGCCAAAAAAATGTTTTATATAAGTTGCTTAGGAACAGACTTCATTGGTTCCAGAGGTTCAAAGCCTGAGTTGTCAGTTCATTCATGGGCATGTCATTATTAGGTAACAGTTCTTCTAGAACATATTATCTGAATCACTGCAGTCCATAAAAAGTCTAGTGATAAACCTCATCAGAGTAGCAGATGTGTGAAGGATGGGAAAGGGCTTTTAGAAAGTCCTTGGAAACAGATTTTATCTCAGATATGTAAACATGAGCATCCTCTCCTTTGGGCTACCCTGACCCTATTTTGTCTTTGTCTGACAAAAAGGATTTCATCCTGGTATCTGAAACTTTCACAGGAGCATAATAAATATTTCCTTCAAAGACACATGGCTAGAATAGTTGAAATTATGACCATTGTTTTATGATATCTTGTTCATTTCATTGTAGTAATTAATATCTTATCTTGTTCATTTCATTGTAGTAATTAATATCTTGCTTTATGTCCTGTGAGTATGATTTCTTGGGTAATTTTTTTAAAGTTTCAAAATAGATAAGCTATGTTTCTAATTATGGTAAAAGAAGGCTGCATCAATAAAAAGAAACCCAATTATCCAAACACAAGTAACATCTGAACAATCACTTCTAAAATTAAAATAATTGTTATATAATTATACAACATCATATGGGACACACTACTTTTTATTAAGTGCATCAATAACTAAATGCCATAGCATCTTATTTTGCATAAATAAAACCTGGTATAACCTTTTCATTTAATTTAGGGACAACTGTAGGGGTAGTGTTTTATTTTAAGAGCATACATTATAGTTTATAGAACTAGTTTTTGATGTCAATACATGAAATCTCTAAAGAGTTATGATCAGAAAAAGGAATACAGATGTACTGTACATCAAATCTCATTTTCTCATTAGTATAGCAGATGTTCAGATGACAATTTGAATGATGCTTTAGAGTTTATTCTAGATCACTTTTATAATTTATGAAAGTTTAGTGTAGAGCTTCCCATGTTAATCTTTAGCTCACTTTTCAAAGAAGCAAGATGAAATAATCTTAAACAATTCACCTATTGTATCATCACAGCATGACTATATTCTCAAATGCACTGAAAAATTAAGACAAATTATATTTGCAATGTAAATATATTATGATTTATGAAAATATGATGAATGTCAGATTATGTCACTTCACAAAGAACATAAAGAGTATGTATATATATTAACAATTTTTTTGTCTGTAAATTTTTAAAAATTGTTTTATTGACAAATAATATTTGCATATACTTATGGGGTATCACATAATATTTTGAAATATGTTTATAATAGAGAATGACTGAATCAGACTAACTACCAAATGTAACAATTTGCATACTTATTTTTTATGATGAAACATTAAAATCTGCTCTTTTAACACTATAAAATATACAATGAATTATAATTTATTGTACTCATTCTCTGTAATAGATCAACACTTATTCCCTCACTTACCAAATTAAGAAAACAATATATAGCTCAAGCACATTCTTGAATAGGAAGCTTAAATTATCTCCCAACCAACTTATACAATTAATATAATACAAATAAAATCCTGAATAATTTAAATTGGAGGAGAGTTGAACATTTTTAGGATTATTCCAATCTCCATGTGTAAAAGAACAAAATTTAAAAGCTTAGTGACATGTGGAATGTAGGAAAATATAAAATGGAATAATTGTTTTAAATTTTATTAACCTGAAATGTGAAGTTTTTGTTACTATTACAAAAATGTGAATACATAGTAAAAGAAGAGAGTAAACCACAAAATCTCAATACCATATAAAAGGTAGCATGTGATACAGATAGTAAAATCACACTTCTGCATATTGAATCTAAGTTAATTACTGAGGCAACAAGGAGTTAAATTTTAAAAACTCAATCATAAAAATAAGAGGAAAAACACAGGTGAACGTTTATCTAGATTGATTGGCTTAATACAAAAAGTAAATGAATGACATAATAGGGGTACAGAGCCAGGAAGATTTTACCATTTCCTTCAGCTTGACTTAACTTCTTATGACAGGCTTCTCCCTAACTATGGAATATAACCTTCTTTCTTTAGAAGATTTTCTTTAGAAAACTACATCAGTGTAAATCATTACTCTGCTTCTTTAAGATATAAATGTTTTCAAAAGACTCTTACTGTTTTTTTGTTTTTTTTTTTTAACAATTAGAAATGCTGTTTTCAAGGACTTTGGACTCCTCCCTTTAAAAAGTAATCATCTAGGAAAACAGGACTCCTATCTGCCGCTTTCTCTTGGAGAATAGAAGTTTGACCTCAGCAAAGCTGTGGGAACCTTGATGCAAATGTAAAAGTATCTCCAGTAGTAAAGATAAGAGAAAGTATGTTTTCCTTTGGGTAAAGCCACATAGCAAACACATATTCAACTAGACCTCCACACCCCAGTTCTTTTTTCTTTCTTTTTTTTTTTTTTTTAAATAATGAACAGAAATATTTATTGGCTCACAGTTCCGGAGGCTGGAGTAGGGGGGTGGAGGGAGAAAGACAGATGGGACCTTCATTGCCTAATCACCTTTTATTTATTTATTTATTTATTTATTTATTTTATCCTCTAGTAAATTTTTTTTATTATTAAATCATAGCTGTGTAAATTAATGTGATCATGGGGCACCCAAACAAATCCCCCTCCCTCTGCCTACCTCCCACCTCCCTCCTCTCCCTTTTCCCCTTTTCCCTATTCTTAGGTTATGACTGGGTTATAGCTTTCATGTGAAAGCCATAAATTAGTTTCATAGTAGGGCTGAGTACATTGGATACTTTTTCTTCCATTCTTGGGATACCTTACTAAGAAGAATATATTCTAGCTCCATCCATTTAAACATGAAAGAGGTAAAGTCTCCATCTTTCTTTACGGCTGCATAATATTCCATGGTGTACATATACCTCAATTTATTAATCCATTCATGGATTGATGGGAACGTGGGCTTTTTCCATGACTTAGTAGTTGTGAATAGGGCTGCAATAAACATTCTGGTACAAATATCTTTGTTATGATGTGATTTTTGGTCTTCTGGGTATATGCCTAGTAGCGGAATTATAGGATTGAATGTCAGATCTATTTTTAGATCTCTAGGTGTTCTCAAAACATCTTTCCAAAAGGAATGCATTAATTTGCATTCCCACCAGCAGTGTAGAAGTGTTCCCTTTTCTCCACATCCACGCCAACATCTCTGGTCTTAAATCTAAAATTTCTTTGCTCAGCTTCTTATTGAAGGACCTATCCAACACTGTCAAAGAAGTGTTGAAATCTCTATCTTTATTATGGAGGTGGAGGAAATCAAGTTGCTCGTGTCTGTTAGAGTTTTTCTTATAAATTGAGGTACATCTGCATAGATATTAATAATTGAAATCTCATCATATTGAGTATTGCCCTTAATAAATATGAAGTGACCATTCTTATTGTTTCTTACTTTTGTTGGTTTAAAGTCTACTGTATCTGCAAATAAAATTGCAACACCTGCTTTTTTCTGATTACCATTTACCTGAAATATGGATGACCATCCTTTCATCCTGAGTCTGTATTTGTCTTTTAAAGTAAGATGTGACCCTTGTATGCAGAAAATATTTGGCCTGAGATTTTGTATCTAGTCAGCTAACCTGTGCCCCTTTAGAGGACAGTTTAAGCATTTACATTAATGGAGAATATTAATAAGTCTGATAAAATTTTGGGTATCGAGTTTTTCAAAAGTCCAGTGGACATTTTTAATCCTTTCACCAGTGTGGAAGTTGGAGTTTGATCAAAAGTTTCTGAGTGAGTTTACTTTTGTGGTAGAGGATTGGGTTGGTCATTATGGAGGATAGGTCTGAG